>PPNI02000036.1:0-15677 GCA_003707195.2 Phaffomyces antillensis
AATAATCAATGATTCTATCTCTTTGATTGATGCAAGTTCATTAATTGACCAATAAACTGTCTCTATTGATTGTAAAGTATGTACATAGTACGTATTTTCCTGTGTGTTTAATGTGATGTGATAATTTCTAGTATGTTGAATACTCTTCATTTGTAATGTTTAAAATGTTAATATGTTGAATATATTGTATTTGTGACAATGTTTAAAATGTTAATATGTTGAATATATTGTATTTGTGACAAATTGTGATGATCATCAATTTAAATCACAAGGAAAATCTAGTGCAAAGCTAAACTAATAATGGAAACATTCTTAAAAAAATGAAACAACCAACATTTATCACACGATGGGCAATAGAAGCCAGAAAGAGATGGAGTATAATAATGTAGAGACAAATTTAATAGTAAAAAAAACATTAGATAGGTTAAACCAGCAAAAAACGTCAAAGACAGGATTCGAACCTGCGAACGCAAAGCGCAACGCCTAACAGCTACATCAAGTAATAGCAGGGCGTCTCCTTAACCACTCGGACACTTTGACAAGAACCGAACTGGTAACCTTCCAACATTTTTCGAGACACTCGAAAAACAACCAGGCCAAAATTCTAACTGTTGGTGTGTATTTAGGGGAATAACTTAGATGTCAAAGTTGATTCTGTCAGATCAATAAGTTGCTGCGCGGATTAGTGTGGAACACACCCAAAGGAAGATTTAGTTGAAAAGAAGATTATCGAAGAAATTGTAAAAATTAGAATAAAAGAGAGTTGTGTTTAGTTGTATAGTTTTTAATAAAAAATTTAAGAGAAAAAAAAAAAGAACGATTAGAACAAGAGGCTCAGAGCAATTAGAGTCCTAAAAGAGAGGTTTATATAGTTGTAGAGATACTAAACATAAATTATTTTAGAGGAAAAAAAAAGAAAAAAAGGAAAAGAAGTGGTGATTTTCTTTTATAACAAGGATTTACTTAAAGTTGTAGTGTCAAAATATGTATTCTGAAAGGGTTCCTTCCTATAAACCTTTTCAGACTTATTATTCAGGAATCCCATCTAGATATACTATAAATTACGTTTCAATGACTAATATCCAGTTACTGTAGTTCCTGCATCTATCTAACCAATTATATCGACTGCTTCACATTCTAATGCAACTTTTCCTGTATGCTCGTTATTTCTGACCAATATAGTCAATGATTCTATCTCTTTGATTGATGCAAGTTCATTAATTGACCAATAAACTGTCTCTATTGATTTTAATGTATGTACATATTACGTATTTCCTGTGTGTTTAATGTGATGTGATAATTCTAGTATGTTGAATACTCTTCAGTTGTAAAGTTTAAAGTGGTAATATGTTGAATATATTGTATTTGTGACAAAAGAAAGTTAAAGTTGAAGAGAAGATAAAAGCAGATTATCGCAGAATTAATATATCCACAAGAGGATGCTTTTAGTCGTAAAGTTTTAAAATAAACAATTAAAGATAAAATATATATATATATATATATTGTCCTTGTACTTGTTCTATATGAAGCTATATAAAACTATTAATGGCATAAGTATCATTAATAAATGATACCCCACTCTAGTTTAGCAACTGTATTGTTAAAGTGTATATGAGCGTATAATAAACCATGACATCAGTGAAGACGATGTATCAAATAACACTATTTTGTGGCAGCTCTATACCAGTTTGTTATGATTTCCAAATGATCAAAGCTAAAAAAGTTAAAGTTATGGAATTCAATTGACTGACAGTATGGACTCTGGAAATTTGACTGATAGTCAGTTTCGTATCACAAGTATGCTAGTTGCTACTATACTATTTTAATAAATAGAACCAGTAATGAGTGTGTAGAATTTTACCAACCTGACACCACTTCCTGTACATCTTCTGGTTACAATCGAAGCTTATCAATGTTATAATTATGGAATGAATAGAATTCAACAATTGAACAATCTTGAATAGTGTAATTAAATAAAATTGAGGGACATATGTTCATTTTATTCTTAAATTTCATGATCTACATTCAGCTCATTCATCCACCTCTAGTGAAATTTGAAAGCAGCTTCGAAGCATATTAATAAATTCTATTAAAAATATAAAAGCGTGAAATCTCTTTGCTTTTATTATATTCTCCAGATCATTTGATAATTATAGAATGGCTTTTGAACTGTGTTGAGTTTGATGATGTCATTTATATATCCATATGTATCGATATCAGCCTCACTGATTAAGTCTTGACTGACATATAAATAAATAGATATTTCAAGTGGTACAACTGATCAAAATTAGGCAGATAAATACTAAGGCACTCTTCTTTACACACCTAAAGCGTATCAAAATTGGAATAAACCAAAATATTCATATTTAATTCGCACTTATGTCCGATTAAAATTTGGCGGAAGATACTTTTTTAATATTGTTTTGACGCTTTGACAATATAGATGACTAATCGAATTCTGGATCTTTTTCCACCTAATATATATTCAGTATCTTCCTCTTCATAACTTATAAGATGAATAACTTCAATATGGTTGAAAAGGAAGAAATTATTGACGTTCCAGATGGTGGATATGGTTGGATAGTTGTTTTAGGTAATACATGTTTAAATACAGCAGCTGCATCAACAGCAACTTATTCTATTTATTTAGCTCATTATTTACAAGATTCTTCGTTTGAAGGTGCAACAAAATTAGATTTTGCCACAATTGGTGGGATTCAATTAGGTTCAGGTTTTGTATTAGCTTCATTTATAGGTGTAATATCAGATAAATTTGGAGTTAAAATAACAGTTGGCATTGGTGCAATTTTAATGTTTCTAGGATATTTCTTATCAGGTTATGTTAAAACTTTATGGGAATTATACATCACACAAGGTTTATTACCAGGACTAGGTTATGGATTTATATTTGCACCACCATATGCATTAATACCACAATGGTTTAGGAGGAAAAGATCCTGGGCTGTGTCAATAACAACAAGTGCAGCTGGTTTCAGTAGTATTATGTTTAATTTATCGGTACAAGCATCTATTAAAAATATTAGTCTAAGGTGGGCTTATATTATTCAATCTATTATCTGTGCAGTTTTATGTATTGTTGGTATATGTTTGATTAAAACAAGAGATCAACATGTTAATTCTTCGAAAACTAAGATATTTGATTTAAAATTGGCAAAACATCGAATTTTTATTACATTTGCATTACATGTCTTTTTAGTGATGCAAGGTTATTCTGTTTTATTGTTAGGTATTGCGGATTTCACCAAAACTTTAGGATTTTCATCAACACAAGCTTCCATTGCTTCTTGTATGATTGGTGTTGGATTTTTGATAGGTCGACCAGCAATAGGTAAGATTGGAGATTTGAAAGGTATAGTAACAACGACCACAATAGTTTATGCAATTGTTTCAATATTATGTTTTGCAATGTGGATTCCGATTAGAAATTTTACATCAGTTATTTTTTTCAGTTTATTTCAAGGATTTTTATCAGGTTCGATTTGGTTAAGTTTATCACCAATTACATCAAGATTATTTGGATTAAGAGATTTGAGAAACGTTTTGAATATGTTATGGTTTGTGTTAGGTGTATCTTCAATAATTGCACCAATAATTGGATTGAAATTGAGAAGTGTACCAGCGAATGGATCATTGTATTCACCTACTCAATACGTTGATACTGCAGTTTATTGTGGTTGTTGTTATATTGGATCAGTCTTGTCCCTCTGTATAGTAAGAGGATATTTGATCAAAAGAGACGAGTTGATAGATGGAGAATGTTCTAGTTATGAAGATAACGATGAATTGCATATCGATGTTTCAATAATTGATAGTTTTAAAAACATGTTCAGAACTGCCAAAAGTAGAAATGTTTGAAATTGAAATAATTTATTTGACACCTTTTTGTGCTTGGGTTATTTTTAAAATTTGTAATATATTAGGCCTCCAAATCGGGAAGAGTTATGCGGCATGCCTATTGCCGAACCCCAAAGTAATCAAATATCGGCTTAAGACTCAAAACTGAACCGTGACAGATTAAAATAATCGACAACTTGATATGTGTACCAATTTACAAGTGTCAGCCAAATAACTGAATGATTCAAAAGCACTGTTTCACATGTCGTTGGTGATCAGTACTATTGTCTCATTATCTATCTACTCAATTGATGGTATTTATTACCTAATGGTGGAAGTATAAAAAAAAAATTCGCTGCCAAGTTTAGTAAAAACCCCATTTTGTGTCAAAAAGAAAACTTGACAGAACAAATAAATAATTAACTTGGTCAATGTTATCGTTCTGTCAATATTCTTGATTAGCAGGTTTAATTATCTATATTCTCATCACGATTCGTTTGCTCCTCAGTATAAGTATGTGCTGTTAAAACTCGATTTCAAATCACTTTCACCTTTTGCCGTTATAGTCAGTAAATCCGCATAAAAAAAATAATTTAAAGCCGAAAAGAAAACAAAAGAAAAAAATTTTGTTGGTATATAAATACCATCGAATATTTCAATTTTTATACTTCTCTTTGCTTTAATAATAGATTTTCGTCATTTTCATCAAAAAAAATCATGAGTACCAACGAAAGTGTCAATCTCAATCAAACAGACGAAACAATTTCTCATACTGAGAACAATCTCGTAAAACAACACTCAACTGGTTCTACTTCTTCAAACTCTTCAAATGTAAGTGCAGCTGATTCACCAAGGGACTTTGTAGATTTAGAGAAAAATCCTGATTTAGACTCAGAAGAAGCTGTTGACTCTAATGAATTGAAAAGATTAGAATCGAACACTGAAGTTTCTAGAAAAGTATCAAAAGTTTTAACTTCTTCTGGTACACCACAAGAAATCAATGATAGTTATAATACACCAATGCCACCAATGGGTTTAAATAAAGAAATCCCATTAGAATTTCCAGACCCTGAGCCTTATACCGTTTCATTTAATGGTCCAGATGATCCATTACATCCACATAACTGGCCATTAAAGACTAAAATCATTCAATGTTTGATCATTGGTATCAACACTGCCACAGTTGCTTGGGGTTCTTCAATTTTTTCAACTGCTATCCCTGAAGTTGCAGTACAATTCCATGTTGGTAGAGTTGTTGCAACATTAGGTGTTTCTTTATACGTTTTAGGTTTTGCAACAGGTCCTGTTATTTGGGCTCCATTATCTGAATTATTTGGTAGAAGAATTATTTTAATTTTAAGTTGTCTTGGTTTCACATTATTTCAATTTGCAGTTGCAACAGCTAAGGATTTACAAACTGTTTTATTATCAAGAGCATTTGGTGGTATGATTGGTGCTGCGCCATTAGTTGTTGTTCCTGCTGCATTTGCAGATTTATTTGATGGTAATACAAGAGGTAAAGCAATTACAATCTTTTCAATGACAGTCTTCACAATGCCTATCATTGCACCTGTTGCAGGTTCATTCATTGCATACTCTTATTTGAAATGGAGATGGACTGAATATATCACTGGTATTATGGGAGCAGCTGGTTTAATTTTAATTGTTCTCTTTTTCGAAGAAACTCATCATCCAATTATCTTAGTCAATAAAGGTAGAGAAATCAAAAAAAGAACAGGTAATTGGTTAATTCATGCTCCGCATGATGAATTTTCATTAAACTTAAAAGATATTGTTGAAAAAAATTTAACAAGACCACTTGTTATGTTAGTTAAAGAACCAATTATTTTATTAATTAGTACTTATAATGCATTCATTTATGGTATTTTATACTTATTATTATCAGCTTATCCAATTGTCTTTGCTGAAGGTTATAGAATGAAAGGTGGTGTTGCTCAATTACCATATTTAGCATTGGCTTTAGGAATGTCCTTTGGTGGTGCTTATTGTTATTACTCTGAAGGATTTTACTTAAAGGCAATCAAAGAAAATAACGGTAAACCAGTTCCCGAAGCAAGATTACATCCATTATTCGCTGGTAGTATTATATTCCCAATTGGTTTATTATGGTTCACATGGACAGGTAATTATCATGAATCAGTTCATTGGATGGCTCCAACTGCTGCTGGTGTCTTTATTGGTTTTGGTTTGATTACAATTTTCAACTCTTCAATTAATTATATCATTGATTCTTATTTAATCTTTGCAGCTTCTGCATTAGCAGGTAATACATTTTTAAGATCAGGTGCTGCTTGTGCTTTCCCATTATTTGCAACACAAATGTTCCACAATATGGGTACTAATTGGGCAGGTTTATTATTAGGTCTTATTGGGATTATATTAATTCCTGTTCCATTTTTATTCTATAGATACGGTAAAAAGATAAGATCTAAATCCAAATATGCATTTGTTCTAAATTAAACAAATTAAAAAGACATACATTTAAAAATGACATACACTTGAAATGACATACATTTCAAATAACATACCCTAAATTGTTCCTAAAATCAAATAGTGGGACATTATAACTAATAATAAAAAGACTAACTAATTCTAATTAATACTTTATGATATGTAAATGTTTTGTATCTCTAAAGACATAAACCTTCCGATTCATTTAATCTCATAATATGTAACTCCATCTGTTTGTAACTTTCTAATTCTTCATTTTTAGAAATCTCATCAAATATAGTTAATTTACTGAACTGATGACTTATTAAAGGATTTTTCTTTTGAGTTTTATGGATGTAATTCAGTTTAGATTCTTCGAATATTAGTAAATTCTTGAAAATTATAGAATTCATTGATTTTTTATCATTACCTAAATTACTAGATTTGATAAATTTAAGTGTTTTTTTAATTCTTTTCAAATAATCATCATTGGATAAACTGGTTGAAATTTCATCATTTTGCAATATTTTACATCTTTTAAAATTGAAATTATCAGGAAGAAAACTCTGTTTAACTCTTGTCTTGTATATTGTTTGATGTTTCAGTTTAGGGATATGTTTGGCTAGTCTTATGAATTGTCTATAGTAGTTTATGTATGGATTTGACATTATTATTGGGTATTATTGTATGACTAGGAAAAATGAAAAAATGAAGAACATTCAAACTGTGTGTAATTGTGGGGCAGTCTATTACTGTAGTGGAGTATTATATACGTTACTGTGTACGTCTATAGACTATAATCTGACTCGTACTGTGAAAGTAAGGGCCCTGGTGTGGTGTCCTGGTGTGGTTAAAACAGTAAAACTTTTTTTTTTTTTTTTGAATCTCCAGATTTTGATTTAAAAAAATAATTGAATTTTTCATACTGTGATAAGAAACTGTCAGCGATTAATCCGATCCGAATCAACTAATTTATAAAATTGAGTCAGAATCTCTCGAGAATTCACCTTTAATAATTTCACTATCAGCATAATGATGGAATCTCTTCATTTAATCTCTTTTGAAACATTCCTCTCCAAACAATTCACACTTCCAATCCTTTTCATAATCTTATTTAAACTATTCCAATCAAATTCCAAAGATGTAACAGATCGTCAAAATTTGAATAAATGTATTGAGTTATTTGGTGTTCCTATAATCCCTGACATGACTAAACATTGGCAATCTATAGAACCATTCAAATATCGTCCTTTCAAATCAGGTGAATATAAAATCCATATGAATATTAAGAATATAACTCCTAATGATTGGTTGAATGTGGAAAACACGTATATGGAACGTACTAATATCAGAAAACGGACTCAAGATGATGTTAATTTGAAAGATCATGTTATATTATACGATGAAGATGGTAGGGAAGCTACGATTGAATTCTATGAAATGTGTACTAATTTCATGTTGAATAAATATCCTCAATGGTTTGAAATTAAAGGTGATTTAATCCATAATAAAATTAGAAATGAATATATTCCATTAGATCCATACTCTGTTAAAGATGACGTTAAAAAATTGAATGAATATTTAAATACTTTCATTGAAGAAGATTTCATTATTTTAATGCCTGGTTTTGATGAAGAATATGTTTTCAAAAGTGGTGATTTTACATTTGCATCAGGATTTGATCCATTAGATAAATTTAATAAACCTTTGTCTTTCATTCATCAACCCGTTCCTGAATATAGACCAAAATTGAAATCTCCAATGAATAAATTATTTGATAAATTGAAACCATTCAATTACGTTCAAAGAAATAATTGGACAATTCAAATTCATAATAAAATATTAGTCATTGGTAATGAATCTAAGGCCCAAGAAGATGAAGAAATGAAAGCTTTAAATCCAGATGATTTAGATTTTGAAAGAGAAGTTTATTTTAGATCTGAAAAGCAAGTATTAACAAGGTTACCTAAATCAAATGCTGTGGTTTTCACAGTTAGAACTTATTTAACTAAAATGAGTGATATTAAAAAGGAAATCTCGAAAGAAGAACTATGTGGAGCTATTGAAGGTATGCAATGGAATATTGGTCAATATAAAAGAAAACCGTTATGGGGAGATGCAGTTATTGCATATTTAAAAGGTGAAAGTGATGGATGTGAAAAACCATGGATTGGTGGATTACAATAGAAAATATAGTAAACATAGATTTTTCATTTATTTCAATTATTTGTTGACTCTTTTTGATACTCTGAATTGTTGAATATTTTTAGAGGCTTTTTGAGTAATTCTCTTTTGTAATGGTAAATCATAATTAAACAAAAATAAAAATTCAAATAAGATGAAAAAAGGAGCCAAAATCAAGGCCTGTAGTAAATTATCAAATAAAGCAGGACTTCTCTTTTCGAAGAATCCATGACCAATGAATTGAGCGATCCAACTGAATATAAAGATCGAAATCAATGTTTTATTATCTAAAAAATCATTGATCTTAAGTGATGAGATGATTAGAATTGGAATTGAGATTAAACCAACTTTGAAGTCTAGTAATAAATAGATGATTGAATAAATAACAGATAAGACTAGACCTAGTTTATTGTTTAAAACTGGAAGATTGTTTAAAATCCCAAAAGAAGTGAATAAAATGGTTGGAACAAAGACAGAATGGATTAAAACGTTTGTTTTGTTGGAATGGTATGATTTGTAAAAGACTAGGTTCTCTTCTAAGTCGAGTGATGGCATTGTGAGTTTACTATATATGTGAGCAATAGTATATAATTAGTGAGTAAATTATATTATATTACAATAAACTAATAACTCTGGAAATTTAGGAAAGATTATATTGGAGTAAAATGGTAATTATTGGGGAAACTCTAGGTGGAAACCACCCCCTCCCCCCATTGTATTATGTCATCATTTTTAGCTGAACTCCTCGCGGGATCCACCTAGAGAAAGTCCTTTAAAAATCCGAGATAATGCGATTTTAAAAAAAGAATTAGTTAGGGACCTCTCTATAAGTCCGTGTTTTAAATGGAAATAGCACTATTGTTTAGAGCATTGAAGGTTTATAGAGTGCTGAATAATATACACACACCTAAGTAGCATATCCGACGGTTTGACCTTTTTTCTGTAAAAATATCAATCTAAAAATTATTAATTTTCTTTCAGTTAAAATAAAAATGGCTTTAAAATTATATTGAGTAAAGTCTTTATCACGTGATAATAATGAATCAACTTGAAGGAGTTAGAGGCATTAGCTGAGAGCCATAAGGGTACTCTTACTGTATTTACAGTACGATAATTATTACGCCTTCTGATCTTTTGTGGAAGTTATATATTTTTGTGGTTGATTTTTGTGGTATATCGATACAGGTTGAATAATTAACAACGTGTAAAGAAATTATATCTGTGTAGTGTAAAGTAGTTATCAGTGCAATATATATATATATATATTCGAAAGATGTTTATAAGCTGTCTACATTACTCGCTACTGTGTGACAGTGCACCGATACTGCTAAAAGTCCATTAAATCTACAAAACAGATCTGAAACAATTTTAAAACAAACGTTGAAAATTTAATAACCAAAATCACTTCAACATAAAAGCTCATTCGATTCAGACTCTCTCTGTGCCAGCAAACTCTCTCCCTTATTTCCATCTGAACTAACAGTTTCTAATATAATTAAAAGAGTAGAAAAAAAAAAAAGAAACCAAAAATTCACAAACATCAACCACACCAGGATAAAAATGAATGAAAACATCATCAAATTTCTCCATCAACACTCATATAACCTCACAAATAGTCCAATCAATGGTGATATCCCCACAATTCATCAGTTATTCCTTTCAAAATTCAATAATAATAAATCAACACTTGATAAATTCAAATCTCAATTATCAACAATCAAATCGATTGATCAACATTCAATCATTTATAAAGATGATAGCACTATCGAATTCATCAATCCTTTGAACTTACAAATCATGTTAGGATTAAATAAATTGAATAGTGATGCTGATGATGTTAAAGAATCAGAGCAAGATGATTCTTTAAAAAATGATAAATTATCAATCAATCATTTAGAAACACTATTATCAACATCAAATAAACCAACTAATTCTGATTATTCCAAATTATTATCATTATTATCATATGAAACAACAGGATCAAAATTAACGAAATTTTATGTCAGTAAAACAACTCCAAAATCGCCTTTTTTACAAACTTGTAATGATCAATCCCATTCAGATATATTATCAAGACAATATAACTCCACTTCCACCACTTCGAATAAATTATCTAAAGAACTTCAATCTTGTTTACAGTTAAAAATTCATTATATCCCGATTATAAAACCATTCACTGATATTTCATTAGGTGATTGTTCATACCTTGACACATGTCATAAATTGGATAATTGCAGATATCTTCATTATATGAAACATATTCCTAAACAGGAATACACTAAGCAGATCAATGAATGTAATAGATTCAATTCTAAAATTCCATTTTTTGAAAAAATATCTTCATTTAATAGAAATGGTTCAATTTCAAACGTTTCAAGATTTAAATTAGATAAACAATTCATTAATTGTGATATCAAGAATTTCGATTTCAATATCCTTGGTAAATTTTCAGCTATCATTGCAGATCCACCATGGAATATTCACATGAATTTACCATATGGTAATTCAAATGATAATGAATTATTAAATATTCCATTTAATTTAATTCAAGATGAAGGAATCTTATTATTATGGGTCACTGGTCGTGCTATTGAAATTGGTAAAGAATCATTAATGAAAAAAGGTTATAAAATAATAAATGAATTAATTTGGATTAAAACTAATCAATTATCAAGAACTATATGTACTGGTCGTACAGGACATTGGTTAAATCATTCAAAAGAACATCTAATCATTGGAATTAAAGGTGATCCACAATGGTTGAATTCTAAAATCGATATCGATTATATCGTTAGTCAAACAAGGGAAACTTCAAGAAAACCAGATGAATTATACGGAATTGTAGAAAGATTAGTTGGACCTCATGCTAGAAAATTGGAAATTTTTGGCAAAGATCACAACACAAGACCAGGATGGTTCAGTGAGTTAAATGAAAATGTTTATAATTGTCTTCTAAAAGCACCCATTACTAACTTATTCTATAGCTATTGGGAATCAAATCACTGGAGATCAAATAATTGAAGTTGACGTTAAACAAAGGTTTGAAAAGCAATATTGATGTAATTTTGTAATTTCCTAATTTTGACAAAAAAAATATTTAAAGCCACCCAAACATTGATTATAATCCCATTATTTATTCCGCCATTAAACTATATTCTATTGCTTACACTCTTCATACTATTAACATTCAATATATTTATACCACAAAACTTCATCAACTGTAGCAATTTTTTTTTGTTGTTGTGGGGTGTACTATTTACGATTACCGAATCAGGAAGTCAAGCGTGTTCCACCAATAGAAATTCTCAATTAAAAAAAATTCCAAAAGGCAAAAAAAAGTGAGCCAACATCAAAAAAACCAAAAAAAAGTTAATATTCAATTAAAAAAACCATCATTTGACTTTATCTTACACATTAAATCATGTTTAAATCAGGTTTAAGAACCACTTTCCAACAAATCAGAAATGCCTCCACCAAGGCCCATGCCGAATTACCACCATGGGCTTTAAAACCAGCCTTCCCAGCAGGTGGGGATGCTAAAGCTGCTAAAGCTTTTAAAGATGCCATTACAGCAGAACAACATCATGCTAAAGAAACTTCATCATTTTGGAGAAAAATTTCATATTTCATTGCTGCACCAGCTGTTATTGCCACTGCTGTCAACACTTATTTCATTGAAGCTGAACATGCTGAACATAGAAAACATTTAGCTCATGTTAAAGATGAAGATTGGCCAGTTCAATATGATTATGAAAATATTAGAAGTAAAAATTTCTTTTGGGGTGATGGTGATAAAACTTTATTCTGGAATCCTGTTATTAACAGACATATCAAAGATTAGAGATATTTATATTTAAATTATTACACAGATTATTATTATAGGAGAATAAATTGTAAATTTATAATGTAGAAAATATGTATAAATTACTCGTTGTTGCAATTGCAACTGAATTTTCACGAGGATGCCATGCTAAATGTAATATACTTTTAGTAAAACTGACTTTTTCATAACTTAGATCCCTTTTTAACATTGATGGTAAACCGTTCATTCTTTTATTATTCATATTAAACTGTTGTTGCTTTCTTGATTTAAATGCACTTCTATCTGCTTGTAAGACAATTTCTTCAGTAGATTCAGGATTTTTAACATCCGGATAAATCATAAAGTTGTTATTATAAGAACCAGTGAGAATTGAATCATTATTACCACTAAAACAACATTCAAATTTATCGAAAATAGTATCATTTTCATAAGTATCACATAATTTATCTCTTAATTGTTCATGAATCTTAATTGTTTTAATTGGTTTTCTTTCCATTTTAATATCCCAAATTTTAACAGTTAAATAGTCTCGACTAACAATATATCTACCATCTGAACTAAATTTAACATCTGAAATACTTGAAGTAATTTCAGTGAAGAAATTATGACTTGATGGATCATTATATTCTTCAAAGACTTTTGCATGAGAATCACATAATGCATTTGATCTCATATCTGCTAATTTTATAATTCCCTTTGATGATGAATACATGAATAAATTACAATTTTCTGGGTCAAATTGTGCACTTGTAATGACTTCTGTTAGTTCTTCCATATTAGCAGGTTTTATATCAACTATATTGAAGCATTGATCAGGAATTTGTAAATTCCATAGATTAATTCTTAAATCATCCGAACTTAAAAAAGTTTCCCCATCACTATTGATTGAAATTGAGTTGATATGATAAGTATGAGCGTTGGAATATATTTTTTTTGGAGTAGCTGCAATGATTTTATCATGTAATGTTAATCTAGGTAATTTTAAATTATTTATATTTAATCTATTATTGTTATTTGTATTATTATTCATATTATTCGTATTATTCGTAAATGCATTATTTTTGAAATGATATTCACTTAAGTTATTCTCACTAACCATTCTGATTTGCTTTTCATAAATCTTCCAAAGTTTAATAGTTTTATCATTAGTTGATAATAATAAATGAGATTCATTAGTTCTTTTACACCATTTAATCTTATTAATTTTCTCTTCAATTCCTAAAGATTTCAAATAATCGAATTCAGCATCATGACTTTGGAATTCCATATGAAATCTATATTCACAAGATTTTTTTTTACTTTGATTTCTTTCAAATAAAACAACTCTACCACCTCTATCACCCGTTGCTAAATAATCCCCTGTTTGGTCGAATTCAACGGTTGTAATTATATCTGCGGAGTCTTTGTCAACGATGTCGCCCTTGTCACCGAAGCATTGACTGAACTTGAAGTTATGTGGATCCTCAGCCATTGTGTTTGTTTGATTAGTACGGGTTTTAAATCGTTTGTTGTGTTTTTTTTTTGCTTCCCTTTTTGATGAGATTGAGGATTTTTTTTTTGTTGATTTTTTCAATCATCAAAAGAACTTTGAAAGTTACCCGGATGTTACTACTATCACTATCACTATCACTATCACTACTAACAGTACTGTATTCTATTATATAAACACCTACAATCCCAGTTGTCTAGCCCAATTCTCCTCAGCTTCCACAATAGTGTTATTATTGGCCTTCATCTTGTTCATTGTCTCAATGTACTCATCGTATGGGTCACTATCGAACACAATACCACCACCGGCTTGTAAATACGCAACACCATCTTTATAAACCATTGTTCTTAATGCGATACAAGTGTCCATTGTTTGTCCATCATACGACCAGGAACCAACAGCACCTGCATAGACACCTCTTTTCTCCTTCTCTAATTCGGCAATTAGTTCCATTGCACGCACTTTTGGAGCACCAGAGACTGTACCTGCTGGAAAAATTGATCTGAAAGCATCAAATCTAGTCTTATCAGGTCTTAAAGTCCCCGAGACTTCACTTGTCAAATGCATAACATGACTGAATCTCTCGACTGTTAATAATCTATCAACAGATGTGGTTTTAGCATCACAAATTCTATTAACGTCATTTCTTGCTAAATCAACCAACATAACATGTTCAGATCTATCTTTCAACGAGTTTCTTAATTCAGAAGCTAATAAATCATCTTCTTCACTGGTTTTACCACGTCTTATCGTACCGGCAATTGGATGTGTTATAATTTTATTCTTAGTGTCAGATTTAACTAATAATTCAGGAGATGCACCAACGATTTGGAAATCTAAATAATCGATATAGAACATGTATGGAGATGGATTAACCGTTCTTAAATGTCTATAGATGTTGAAAGGATGTAATGAAGTTGGTCTTGCAACTCTTTGAGATGGAACAGCTTGAATGATATCACCTTTCAAGATATGTTCTTTCAATGTCTTGACGTGTTGTTCATAACCTTCTTGACCAATATTTGAAGTGAAATCTAAACCTAGTTGTATTTGATCTTGTTTTGGGAATAAAACAGGAATTGACTCATCAAGTAAATTAGATTCAATTTCCTTAATTAATTTAGCAGTCTTGTTATAATTTTCAATGATTAAATCATCTGAATCATTGATATCAACTTTAAAATTATTAATGATTTGAATCTTTTGGAAAACGTTATCAAATGCAATGACATTATCGAATAACATTAATGAAGCTTCAGGTAATTTTAAAACGTCATCTAATGGTCTTTTAGTCTTTGGTTCGAAATATTTTACACAATCGTAGGAGATGTAACCGATGGCACCACCACTTAACTTAGGGATCCCTGGTAATTGAGCTTGTTTGTATTGTAATAGTTCCTGTTCCAATAGGATTAAAGGATCAACTTCATTGTTGAAAGTAGGACCGGTGTTTATGATTTTCTTTGGTTTAAAACCGATGAAGGAGTATCTGTCGACAGTGTCCCCGTTCTTTGCACTTTCAAAGAAGAAACTATGGACTTTCTCTGTGGACGGATCACCAATCTTTGTTAGTTTTAAATAGGCACTTAAAGCGGTGATTTTATCGTTTGTGAATAAAGAATAGATTGGGTAGAGATTAGGGATCGAGTCTTTTCCCTTGAGACGGTCAGCGTGGATGATTTGCAGGAGATTCTCGACTGGAGGCTGAATTGAGTTCATTTTTGTGACTCTTTTCTTTATTTATAGTAGTTAAATATTACAGTATATCTTTTTTTTTTTTTCCCTTTAAAATGAAAAATTAATATACGCTCGAGATGATTCATAGACGGATTTCAGTGTGGTGTACGTAAAATCACGATACTCACACCACTAGAA
>PPNI02000036.1:15777-101338 GCA_003707195.2 Phaffomyces antillensis
AACACATACAAAAAAAGAAAAACCACCACAGATTAATTAAAATGGGTCAAATTCTCTCACAGCCAGTCCTCCAAAAGGAATCAGAATCAGGCAAAAACACACAGTTCGCCTACGGGCTCTCTTCAATGCAGGGTTGGAGAATTAAAATGGAAGACGACCATACAACCATTTTAAATTTAAGAAAATTGGAGCAAGATTCAAACAAAGACCCAATCGCGTTTTTCGCAGTCTATGACGGCCATGGAGGTGAATCTATCGCTAACTACTGTGGTGAAAATTTATATAAATTGTTGATCAAGGAAAAAGAGTATTTAAATGGTAATTATTCAAAGGCTTTACAAGATTGTTTCTTAGATGCAGATATTGATATTTTAAAAGATGATATTTTGAAAAATAATCGTTGTGGTTGTACTGCCACTTCTATTCTTATCAATGATCATAAAATCATTTGTGCTAACTCTGGGGATTCAAGAACAGTGCTCTCAACTAATGGCTATGCAAAACCTTTATCATATGATCATAAGCCAACAAATGAAGGTGAAAGAGCAAGAATCTGTGCAGCTGGTGGGTTTGTCGAGATGGGTAGAGTCAATGGTAATTTAGCACTATCTAGAGCCATTGGTGATTTTGAATTTAAACAATCAAATGATTTACCTGCAGAAGAACAAGTTGTCACTGCATTACCAGATATTATTGAACATGAATTAACTTCAGATGATGAATTCGTCGTGTTGGCATGTGATGGGATTTGGGATTGTTTAACTTCTCAACAAGTCGTTGAATGTGTTAGAAGAGGTATCATTGATGGATTATCATTAGAGGAGATTTCAGAAAGTTTAATAGATATTTGTTTAGCACCAACTTCAACTGGATCAGGTATTGGTTGTGATAATATGAGTATAATTATCGTTGCTATATTAAATGGTATGACATTAGAAGAATGGTATCAATCAATAATTGCTAAAAAAGATGCACCAATCTCAGAGAGTTTTGATGAAGTTGCTAATAAGATTTATGAAAATGATAATGTCAATTATGGTTCTTCACAAGCAGTTACAACACCATTAGATGAAGGTGATAATGATCCAAATGGGGAAGGTCTCAAAACAGGCTTTTCTATTCAACAATTATTAGAACATAATGTATTAACTAATCAAAATGGAGTTTTTTATTTAGATTCTGCCAATTTATTAAATTCATTAAATTCTTTAACAAAAAATGAAGGTGATGAAAATGAAACTCAAGAAGAAGGTGATCATCAAGAACATGATATAACTGAAATCAAAGAAGATGAATCAAAGGAAGATAAATAGAATTTGTTTGTTTGGTTTTATTATTATTATTATTATTATTATTATTATTATTATTTTATAAATTCATTTATGTCATTTTCGTTTCACGTTAGTTTTATGAATAGTATTATTGCTTTGTATAATGTTATGATTTTGTTGTTTCAATTCGTCGTGCTGGAGGGGGGTTGGGAGAGAGAGAGAGAAAGAGAAAGAGAGAGAAAGAGAGTCTATTATTTTTATTGTTTATATATTTTCATCAACAGTTTAAATTTTTTGACTTATTTTATTATTATTAACTTTTGTTTCTTTTTATATATTTCAAATTCTTTACTAGTTTTTATTATTAATATTGTTGTTATTATTGCTCATGTTTCATTTCTACTTCATGTGTATTTGTTTGGTCATTTTTGGAAATGAAATAAATGTATATTATTAGTACACAATTTATTGCATACATTTAAACAATCATATCTAATTATATCTAATATCCATAATACTCACCATCTTCACCATCATCCTCATCAACACCAAATAACTTCAATGCATTTTCATAAGTAATTTGAACTAATTCTTCCAATTTAACATTAAGTAATTTAGATAATATTTCAGCAACTTGTCCAATATGAACAGGTTCATTTCTTGATTTAATTAAAGGAGATGCAAATTCACCAATTAATTTCATGTTTGAAGGGTCATATTTATCATATTGATCTTTTTTCAATAATGGGAATGGTAATAATGGATCCATTTTAATTCCATTACTTAAAAATTGATCATTATGGATGTTAGTTAGACTAATTTTTGAACTTTGACGAGTGATTAAAGCAGGATATGCTTCATTGGGATATGGTGTTAGATATTTATAAGAAGCATGGGTCTTTCTAATTTCACACCATGGTGAATCAGTCTCAATTAATAGTTTTGAGATGGGGATCTTTGTAACTGTTTGTAAATTTGATTCTGTCTTTAATGAACATCCATTGACTCCAATGTATAAATTCTCAGGAAACGTTTCAAGTAATTTTGTTAGTTCTTCAACGGTTCCTGTAAATGAATGGACAACACCACCTTTTGGTAATTTATCCCAAAATTTAGATAATATAGTGATAAAATCATCATTTGCAGATCTCATATGAAGAAATAATGGTAATTGAACTTCAACTGCAATTTCTAATTGTTTTTCAAAATATTTAAGTTGATCCTCCTTAGTAGAGTAGTTTAACCTATCATAATCTAATCCAATTTCACCAAATGATTTAACTAATCCAGTATTCTTCCCAGTGATTGCCAAATCTTTTAATTTATCAAAATATGAAGATTCTCCAAATTGATGGTTTTTAATGTCATTCACACTACACGGATGAACACCAACGGTACCATACAATAAACCAGGGTAATTCATGACGATCTCTAGCACTTTACGACTTTCTTTAAGGGAAGAACCAGTGACTAACATTTTTCTAACGTTGAACGTTTTGGCTCTTAATATGACGTCTTCTAGATCTGAATGATGATGGTGTTTGTCGTGATAGGTTCCTTGAAACATTGGATCGGTGAAGTTGACTCCGATGTCGAAGTACTTGAGTTGTGACATTTTCAATGAGTGCGTGAGTCTTTTAAGTTGCAACAGTTTAGATTTTTTAATTAATAGGGATATGTTCTTTTATATATAATATAAAGAGTTCGGTGAAAAAGTGGAATTTTTTTTTTTTTTTTTTTTTTTGATGTGGGATGGACGATAACAGATCGAGACTTAGTAGACTACAATAGTATAATTGATAACAATCTCATACATTAAGGATCCACTCCAAAATCAGCATCAGATACAATTTGCAATTCTCGTCCCCGTGTTCTTTTGACACTCTGAGCTTGACTCTTTGTTGCTAATTATCTCATCATTTGTGATATAAAATGGAATCTCTACACGTAAAAAAAGAGAGAACAAGACTGGCATATTCGACTATGCATGGAGACAGACTTCGATTTGTGCTTCTCCCAGGCTTAAATGATAATCTCGTGGCGACAAGAGTAAGCTCCATTGGGTTGAAATCAAGAAATATATCTTGAAAACAATTGTTATATCTATCGTTTAGGTCATTAAAACCACAAATACCAAAGATTTCAAAACCATGAATAAACACCTGGTTGAAAAACAAAGAATCAACAAAACATCTCTTTGGAAATCCATACGTGATGAGCACCCACAAATGCGATCCCAGCCATACAAGTATAATGAAATTCAACAAAGGAAATGATTTTAAGTATCAAATGTTTCAGTCAATGACAGAGAGAGAGATAGAGAGATAGAATTTGCAAGCAAAATCTCAAGACTCAATAGGAGTGTCTCTAATTCTCATAAGCAGTCACCAACCGAGCTAACAATCGACATCAATCCTTAATTCAATGATACAAAACTGGTGAAAGAATTGCAGATTCAAGATGGGAATTTCAAAGAAAGTGTGTGATATCTTTAGTGAGTTTTGATAATTTCAATAACCTCACTGCGATTTCCGCTGACTTGGTGGGAGACTTTCCCCGAAACGTTAAGTGATGGAGTGTGAGTCCGTCCGTTTGTGAGTTTCGACTAACAATTCTTCGACCACGAGAAAATGAAGAAGTTTGAAAGAAGTTGAAAAATTTTTGGGAGAGTGAAAATTTTCTTTTATATAGGAAAACTCTGGATGTTACCCGGACCAAAAGAGAACAATTAGGTCTTCATCTCTCTTTAGTACTATTAGTATTAGTATTGCTATTGCTATTGCTATTATTAGTAGTACCATGGCTGCAGACTACTGGACTTCTACACAGAGAATGCACTGGCAATTCACGAGGGAATCCCTCCAGGAGACTCGAGTCCAATTAAGACAACTTGAACAATCAATGGAAGAAGCAAACATCATCTCCAAGATCCCCATCCAATGCGACATCTACATGCGCATCTACATCCACTCACTCGTCAACAAGCTAGGAAGAAGACTCAGCATCAGACAGTTAGCACTCTCCACTGCAGAGGTTTACCTCATCAGATTTCTAACGAAGGTCTCATTGAAAGAGGTCAATTTATACCTTTTAATAACTACTTGTATCTATTTAGCATGCAAGATTGAAGAATGCCCACAATATATTAGAACAATCGTGTCAGAGGCAAGAAATCTATGGCCAGAGTACATTCCTCATGATGCCACCAAATTAGCCGAATTCGAATTCTATTTGATTGAAGAATTAGACACTTACCTTATAGTACATCACCCATATAGATCATTATTATTGATAAATGAATCATTAAACTCATATAACAAGACAATCACAAATCCCAAACTAACTGCTTTGTCATCAGAGGAATTGCAATCTTCGTGGTCAATTATAAACGATAGTTATGTCACTGATCTGCCGTTATTATTCCCACCTCATGTCATAGCTGCTGCCTCGATCTACTTGATAATTGTGTTGAAGAACAATAGAATCCAACAGTTGAACAACGAGTCCCAACAGAGTAAGAACGGCGATAATAGCATGTCCTCACAACAGAGAAACTCACAGGCTTTAATGAACGATGCCCTGTTGAAGACGTTTGTTACCTTTTTGGGTAATTCCAACATTGATTTGAATGAAACTGCAGAGGCTGTGCAGGAGTTGATTACTCTTTACGAAGTGTGGGAATCCTATGACGAGAACAAGTGCAAGAAGCCTCTAGAGCTGGTTCTTTTGAGCTCCTGATCCTTTTTCAGCTATATATAATCACTACATTAAATACCATTCTCTACTGTGTTTCACGTGACCTACTGTCTTTTTTTTTTTTTTTTTTATTTACCTTTCCCAAAAAAAAAAAAAAGGTCCAGGATCTGATCTTTCAACAACAATCTCATTTTCACTTCCAATTCACAGTCGAATTCAGGCAATCACACCATCTGATGACCGCACACAGCACCTCTGCACAGCACAGATCCACGCTGCCTGAAAAGAGAAACTCAGATAGTAGTGAGACTGATATTCAGATCTCATCTTCATCTTCATCAGTCGAATTAGATTCAACCAATAAAAATTGTATAACCCGTGCTGATAAACATCCTGAGAATCATGAAGGTGAATATATCAGCAATTTGGATAGATATCAACTAGAACTATCCTTTACAATAGTTGCTTTAATCTATTTATTCAATAAAATTCCACAAACTAAACCATATTTTAATAAATTCATTCACTTACAAAACAAATACCCAAATTCAGATAAATATGATATTCACATCAACGACATATACTATGTTATCACATGGATCTTTATAATTACATTCGTTCGTTCTTTTGCAATGACTTATATATTAAGACCAATTGCCATTAAGATGAATGTTTCAAATCATAAATCTGTTCAAAGGTTTAAAGAACAAGGTTGGTATTTAATTTATTATTTAATTTCTTTCCCATTTGGGCTTTATATTTATTATTATTCAGACTATTTCTTAAATAACGATAATCTATACATTGATTGGCCTCATGATCAAATGGATGGATTATTTAAATCTTATTATTTAATAGAAATTGCATGTTGGTTACAACAAATTTTTATCTTGAACATTGAGGCCAAAAGAAAAGATTATGTTCAAATGTTCTCTCATCATATCATCACTTGTTTATTAGTATTAGGATCATATTACTATTATTTCACAAAGATTGGAAATGTTATATTAATGATGATGGATGTTGTTGATATTTTTCTATCATTGGCGAAAGTTTTAAAATATTGTGGATTTAAATTCATTTGTGATGTTTTATTTGGAATTTTCTTAATCTTGTGGATCGTTTTAAGACATGGCGTTTACAATTATATTCTTTATCATTGTGTCACAAGGGCAAGATTTTTAATGGAATCAGGTAGATGTGTTGAAGGAATAATTTCCAAAAGATGTTTTACCGATCCAGTTGTCAATATTTTCATACTATTATTAGCTGGATTACAAATAATTATGATTATTTGGATGTGTTTGATTGGGAAAGTCGCAATTAAGGTCCTTGCTGGATTAGGCGCAGATGATGTCAGAAGTGATGATGAAGATTAAATTCAGAAAAATATAAATAGAATTCTTTTTTTTTTGTATTCAAAGGACTTGTTTTTCATATTCAAATGATGATTTACTGTTTGTTTGTTTGTTTATTTGTTTGTTTTTTTTTTTACTAATCACTGTTTTGGATTAAGTGCTATTTTATAATTAGATATGTAAGAAGGGTTTTTTTCACTTATATATAAGTTACGTGGTTATATTTATTTAGTTGATTTGCAGAAAAAAAAAGTGGGAGAGACGTGTGGAGGTAATATATAGAAAGAGGAAGTAATATAAGAAGAGGAAATGGTTTTAATAATAGTAATAATAAAAGCTATGGTTTGTGATCTGTAATTTGTTTTTGATATATATACATGAAATAAAAGAAAAGGATCAAAAGATGATTGTATGAAGTAGATAACATTGATAGTACTAGATCTATGTTTTGATAATGTTATTTTATTCTCAATTGTTAACTAAAATGGATAATTTATTCACATGATGTATTTAACTTAATTCAATATACAGTTTCCTTTTATGATTCATTTATGATAATACATATCTGCATTATAAATGATGTTCAGTATTTACTCTAAGTATGGGTCCCTGTATACATATCATACACATGAAAAACATACCGCATCAGACTGAAACAAAACACGTAACTGTAATATATCTGTAACATCAATATCGATAAAAATATAAGATTTACCCAATTCACATCTGATACGGTAATAATAAAACCGACACTAACTCCATCTTTCTCTCTTTAAACGAACAAAGTAGCATAAACTGAAACAATCATCATAATTACACCCCAACAACTTAACATCAAACACCAAAATTTTCCATTTGAATCACGAATTAATTTAAATCCAAATAATCCAGGTAATATAAAACAGATTAAAGTTGAACCAGTTGCTCCAACCAATGCTAAAACTAATTCAAAAGAATCAATACTTAACGCCAATGAATACAAAACGGTCAATAATAAAATCGACCATTGAATGAAACGTCTTTGGGAGAATGGAACACTTTTATCAATGATAGCTAAATCGTTATCATTTCCAATTCTATCATTTGTTAACAACTGATCCTCTTCATCTTGTTTAATATTGGAATATTCCAGTTCAATCCAATGAATCATGTTGTTGAAAGATATACGACATGGATGGAACATTAATGGTAATGATAATAAAACCATTAGTGCTAATGAAAATTTCCCAATCTTTGTAGAAATTAAATCAGAGTCATAGTTTAATATGACATTACTTTGGATATTGTCTCCAAATTCAATGTATCCTGCTAATCCAACAACGATGAATAACAATGAAGCGATGGAAATTGAAGAATATACCACTGATTTCATTTTTGGTTTGATTTCAATTTCATTATATATCGTACAAATGTTTTGAGCAGCTGTGAATGCAAATATAATGATATTGAAACTAGAGATTATATCATTCCATTCACCAATTTCAATTATTTTCAAATGTCCTTGAGTCTCTTCAAAATTATCCATCGTGAAATGTAATAAAACTAAACAAACCATGTATAAGATAGCAAGTAATCCAATCAATGATCCTATTTTCAAAGAATCTAATTTCTTAAGACTAATCAATGGTATAACAACGATCAATGATGCAATAATAACTTGATTTCTGGTCATTGAATGATCAATCAAACTAGGGATAACATCACCAATTATAACAAGGTATGATAATGCAACACCAAAACATTGAATAAAGATACTGAAATCGAATAATAATGACAATTTAGGATACGTTATTGCACAGAGTTGGAAAAAAGATGACTCTTCTCCATGTAAATTTTCAAATGATACTCTTGTAATGATATTCAAACCAAATGATGAAGCTATGGCTGCGAATATTATTAAAAATAACCCAAGAACGATACCATCTGCTTTGAACGCGAAGGGGATAGCAAGGAGTCCTGCCCCAACGATTGTCTTTGTGAGGTTGATGACTGATGATTTGAAAGAGGCCATTTATTTAGTGCTCGAAATTATGTCTCATTACTGTTTACTTCAATGTTTACATTTTGGGGAATTTCTTGATCTTCGGATAGTTGCTCCGTTAGTTAAATTTTTTTTCAGATTTATATCTCAAAATACACAAAAGAGACTATAGGCTGAATGAGCTCCAAGGGTAAAGTCACTAAGTCCAGGACAGTGGCACCAGAAGACCGGCAACGAGCTGTGTTCAGCTGTGACCGTTGCAAGACCAAAAAGACGAAATGTATAAGGTCAGATCCGAAAGATCGTAACTCAAAAGTCCATGATAAATCATTTCCATGTGACTCATGCATCAGAGCGAAAGTTGAGTGTATCACTAGTCTGACCAGAAGGAGAAGAGTATATGGATCAATAGAAAATTTGGGGATCCATTATCAAACGGTGTTGAATTTAGTTCAAGGTCTATATCCGGATATGGATATTAATGATGTTCATGAATTGATCAAATTAGGTGAAAATTTGGGAATTAATATGAGTAATAACAATTCAAATGATGAATTGAAGAATATTGAACTTGAGAGTAAGATCTTAAAACCATTTATCCCCAAAGTTAGTAATTCAAAATCTGGAATTTCAAGTCCAATTAATAATAGTTTAAATAATGTATTAACTAGAAATAATTCAAATTCGTCCTTATCTTCAAATAGCTTGAACAATAAATCAAATAATTCTTTAAATAATCCAATCAAAGATCATGAAGTTGATAATAAGGTACAATATCCAGTCTCAGAAACTTTATTTTATGATTCAAAAGGTGGTTCACATTATGTTGGTAGTGGTGGTACACCAGTTTTATTCAGTGTTTTATGTAACTTGTTATTAAAGAGATCATTTAGAAACAGTTTATCGTTTGATAAAGATGCAGAAATATTCCAAAATAGAAGAGAACATCAATATGTTACAAATAGAGTCATTAATGAATCATTATTCAAAGAACCAAAATTCCCAATATTAAAATTCATTACAAAAGATGAATCATACTTTTATTTGGAACAATTTTTCAAATATTTCCATCCTTTTTATTTCATATTTGATGAATTCAAATTGAGACTAATTCATGATCAATATTGGAAAAATTTGAATAATGAAGATGATAAAGAATTAGCAAATGCAGATATCGGTTGTATTTATCTAGTGTGGATATTAGGTTCAAGGTTAATTGATCAAAATCTAAGAAATGATTCGTTAGAATCTATTCAAATGGATGAAACTTTGAAATTTATCTTGACTGGTGTTTCATTAGGTTCATCATTAAATTCAATTCAATTTTTATTTTTGTATGCAATTTATTTACATGCTAACAAAAATAGAGATGCTGCGTGGAATCTTATTGGCTTAGCCATTAGACAAGCAATATCTTTAGGAATGCATAGAAAAATGATCAAGAGATCAGAAGATTCAGATTTACAAACTCAAGTATTTTGGTCATTATATCAATATGAATCAACGTTATGTTCAACTTTTGGAAGACCAAGTACTTTAAATGAAGATGAAATTGACATCGATTATCCCGATTTATCAAGAAATGATCAAGTCAGTGAAGAATTTAAAAAATATTTTGTATCAAGTTTAAAACTATCAAAATTTTTGAACAAGATTGTTAAAGATCGTAAAATTTTATCAGATTTACCAATAAGTTTAATTAACATAGAAAGGACATTAAATATGAAAAATCAATTAAATTCGATTAAAATTGAATTAAAGATTAAAGAATTAGCTGAAATTTCAAATATCTTTGATTTCAAGTTATCTTTAAGATTTAATTATTATACAGTCGCATTAACATTACCATTTTTATTATATATTACAACAACTAATTTTAAAGTTCAAGAAGATGAAACTATTTTATTAATAATAAGAACAGGGATTCAAAGTGCTATTATGATTTCAAAATTAATGAAATTATCATTAAAAAGAGGGTTCAATTATGGTGCATTATCAACTGATTGTATGTATGGATATTCTTCAATATTAGTACTATCATTATTTTTCATCTATTTATCAAACTCATCAAATGATTTAAATGAATTATATTTGAAATTTGATGATGATGATGATGATGATGATGATGATAATAATAATAAAGAAGTTGAATATTTAAATAAATCAACAACTTTGGAACATATTTCAAACATTATTGATTATTTAAATAGTTGCAGATTAGATTCAACAATGAAAAGAATTTTAGAAGTTAGTGAAGGGATTAGAAAGGATTTGAAATTAGTGGAAATTCAAGATGATTTGAAATTTGATACTTTGAATTTTGGTAGTGATCAAGTTATGTATGATAGTTTATTTATGAGTAATGAAATTTATTTAGATGGGAATTCAGATGATATAATATAGATTTTTTCTTTTTTTGTTTTAATGGAGATAATACAGTGATAGAAGATGTATGTAACACACACACATATATATATATATAATAATAATAATACAAAAGATATCTAGTCAATATGACATAAAAACACACCCATCAATTATCAATGAATACAATAACATATTGACTAAAGATGATATAAGAACTAAAAGACATAAACAGCAGCAGCAGCAACAATTTTCAAACAAGAATTCTAAGACTTTCTTCTCTACCTTCAAATCACGACACCCACATAAATGATTCAGAAAATAAGAAATACACAACTCAACAACCTCCATCATAGTGTTTTGAGGTAACATCGATCTCGTCAGTGTCATCCATTCCTAGCTCCTCAGGGGTACTATTCGGTGGAATAACAACACCATGTAATGTGAATTTGACATCACTTATCTTGTATGGTTTACCTGTTATTGGATCTTTTGTATCTTGAAGGAATAACTTCATAATTTTAATCATTTTACCTCCTCTTTTCGTACCAAATGCTAATTTATGATTCAAACCAACAACTCTGATTTTGATTTTTGCGTTGTTTTTCACATCTTGTGATTTTGGCGAGTCCATTCTGTGCTTTTTTTTTGTGGGATTGTCCAATTAAGTGTCAAATCTCTGTTGTTTTAATTGAAAATTCGATTTTTAAAAAGACAAACTCGGATAAACTGTTTCCTAGAGTCACGTGACCGAATTTTCCGATTTTTGAGTTTCCCTCCAATTAGAAAAAAACTTTTTAAAATTAATACTGAAGATAAATTTAATTTGGTTTTATTCTTTTAATTGAGAGTGTCTCTATTCAAGTTTTAACTGATTGGGATAAATCAACTAGAAAACATTTGCATTTCTTTAAACTGCTCAAATCAACCAAATCATACCGCAAATTCCCGTTTAAGACTCATTTTATTTATACTCATTATTAATTTTACGTGTTTCAAAATATTCATAGTTATGTTTTAGTGCTCTTTATACACTCACTCACTCAGTAACTAATTCAAAACTAAAACATTAAACAAACACAAATAAGTTAAACATAGAACTTTTATATCCATAAATTAGGGATATAGTATCAAAAGGAAATTCATTAAAAAGGCAGGAACTTTTAATTACACAACTCAACAATCTAAAAGCACACACACACACATAATTCAACTAGAGATGGAACAGGAATTTCAAATGGATCTAGATGATGAAATACGGGAAGACGTACCGTTAAATCATCATCAAATGAATCATAATATCCAACTCATGAGTAATAGTAACAGTGTTTATAACAGTGGATTTAATAGTAGATATCATTCAGATGATGATATGTTTGATGAACCTGAAAATAAAAATGGTTCTGGAATTCATGATGATGGTTATATTGATCATTATATCGATGATGTGAGGAAAAGTGGTTGTGGGAATGAAGAGAGTAATAATGATGGAATAATGAATGATGAATATAATTATGATGATTATAAGGGTGACAATGGGGAGGATGATAGAGTAAAGAATGGACTTGGATTGAAAAAAGTTTTGAAGAATTTCGATGACGGATTATTAAGATTTAATAATATTGATATCAATAACAATTTAAAACATAATTTAATTGAATATTCACCACCTGAGAATTTCTCAAACGTTGTTGGCAAAATTTATAGATCATCTTTCCCAAAAGTTGAGAATTTTTCTTATTTAAAGAAATTAAAATTAAAGACAATTTTATTCTTAGTTCCTGAAGATTATCCTGAAGAAAACGTTAAATTTGCTAAAGAGAACAATATTAATATATTTCAAGTCAGTATGTCAGGTAATAAAGAACCATTTGTCAAAATTCCTGATGAAATTTTAACAAAAGCTTTAGAAATTGCAATTAATCCTGCAAATCATCCATTGTTAATACATTGTAATAGAGGGAAACATAGAACGGGATGTTTAGTCGGTTGTATTAGAAGGTTACAGAATTGGAGTTTAACTATGATTTTAGACGAATATAGAAGATTTGCAGCACCAAAGGTGAGACCATTAGATCAACAATTTATTGAATTATACAACGATGAAGAGATAATTAAGACTGCAGTTAAAAATAATTGGCTACCCATAGAATGGTAATACATATATATATAACTAGTAATGAATAAACGAAGAAAAATCCATGTATATACCCTAATTTATCTTATTGAAATTTATACATTACCACTAGTGAAGAAGAATCTCTTTCCATGAATATAAGCGTTCTCACCAGCGACACCGGCCAATAATAATGGCCATGGTTTACCATGTCTTAACGCAGTAAATGCTGACCTGGCATTAACGATAAGATATAATGATGACCAAGCAGTTATGAAACCTGTACCACTTTCAATATCACCATCATTGATAATCCAACCACCCAAACCAAAGACAGATGCGAAAAACAAAGAATTAACTGGGGATGGTCCAATTTTTAATGTCTTATTTTTGGAGAAGATAGATTTGACGAATGATGTTTCTGATACAGTTGTGGTGATTGGGATGGGAGAAGTTGGTTGTTTTGAAATCAATGGAGTTGCTAGTAATAATGAAGAAAATAACCATGATGGGTATGGAGTTGCAGAATATTGATAGATTTGTTCACCAAGTGAAGGTTCTGGAGTTGTTGCGCTAACGATTTCATCGGTGATTTCAGTTATTTGGCCCATTGAGTTTAGTAATTGATGTTTTTTTTTTAATCCTATCGTTGAGTATTAAATGGGGTTAATTAATTACACCATTGAAATTTCAGTTGCTACAAAAAATGAAAATACAAATCAAAAATTTAGTAATTATTAACCGTAATCATTAAAAATTCCCATCTAATATACAAACGTAAAAATATATAAATACACCGCCCAAAATCTATGATCTTTCACCTCTTAATCTTCTAGCTAATTGGATATCTTTCTTTTGGATGGTAACACGTTTAGCATGGATAGCAGCTAAGTTAGTGTCTTCGAATAAGGAAACTAAGTAAGCTTCAACGGATTCTTGTAAAGCACCAATAGCAGAAGATTGGAATCTTAAATCGGTTTTGAAATCTTGAGCAATTTCTCTAACTAATCTTTGGAATGGTAATTTTCTAATTAATAATTCAGTAGATTTTTGGAATCTTCTAATTTCTCTTAAAGCAACGGTACCTGGCTTATATCTGTGTGGTTTCTTAACACCACCAGCAGATGGGGCTGATTTTCTAGCAGCTTTGGAGGCTAATTGTTTTCTTGGGGCTTTACCACCAGTGGATTTTCTTGCTGTTTGTTTAGTTCTGGCCATTGTGACTTGATGTGATGATTATTAAATACTTGAAAAATTTAAATGAGTGGAAATCGCAGGATTCTTATATGAAAATTATCTCTCCCTATTTAGCTTTGTTTTGATTTTGTTAATTGTAAAATGACACAAAAATAAATAAATAAAACATGCTGATATTGAGTTACGCAGCATGGTGCGTAAATTTGAGTATGAAATTAGACAGACATATACTTATCAGTGATGATATTTACGCGTGTGTAACACTCATCCCGGTTGTTGCGTACATTCCATAATTTACACAGCCCAAGCGTAATTAGCAGAACTAACAAAAACCAGTTCATGGTGCGGTCTGAGTTTTACTGCGGCAGTAAATTAACTGTCAAAAGAATAAGCGCGTTCTGGGGGTAAAACTGAGCACTAACTGAAATTGAGAAGTAAACAAATGAATTTGATACTTCAGAAATATCCATATAAAAGAAGTTGAATTCCCACTTTATTCTACACTTTAATCTATATTTAATTCCTTATCAAATAAATATTATCAATTAATCATGTCCGGTAGAGGTAAAGGTGGTAAAGGTCTAGGTAAAGGTGGTGCTAAACGTCACAGAAAAATCTTAAGAGATAACATTCAAGGTATTACAAAACCAGCTATTAGAAGATTAGCAAGAAGAGGTGGTGTTAAACGTATTTCTGCTTTAATTTACGAAGAAGTCAGAGGTGTTTTGAAATCATTCTTAGAAAACGTCATTAGAGATGCTGTCACTTATACAGAACACGCCAAAAGAAAAACTGTTACTTCTTTAGATGTTGTTTATGCTTTAAAAAGACAAGGTCGTACATTATATGGTTTTGGTAACTAAGTTCCAATATTGGTTATTTTCATTTATTGTTTTTAATGTCGGTTTATGGTAATGGTTTTGTATATTAGTTAAATTAAAGTACGGTTAACGTTTTACTTGTAATTGTAGTATCTTATTTGTTGCTTCTAACAATGATAGTAGATTAACAATAAGTTCATAACCTTATTTTTTGTTTTGCACACTTACACTGTTTGATAGTCATTGTCTACATGACTATAAGTAAAATACATTTTCTAGTCTAAATTAATAAGTAACAAATAATTATATCAATTTCTCTTTGGTCAATTGACTCTTAACTTTTTTCTCTAATTTTGTAACACTTTTCTTTTCATTATTTGGATTATAATTATCTGAATTTAATCCAACCCAATCTCTATAAAAATCCGTCGATGAATCTTCAATATCTTCAAAATTTGAAGGACATTTACATCTACAACCAATAGCACCACCATTACTCTCCACATTATCGAAAACAGACCAAAATTTATTAAATTTTGAATCATTTGATAATTTATAGTTAATAGATTCTTCATATTTTATCTTGTTTGATGACTCATGATTTACTGGACAATGAATTATAGTGGAATGTTGATATCCTATATCTCTAAAATAATGAATTTCGTTTAATTCTAATAAAAATCCTAAAGCAATTGAATGAACAGGTGCATCACCCCATCTTTCTTTATAAAATCCCTTATGTTGTTCTAAGTATTGGAAATATGATTCATATTTTGCATTATTCCAAATATCAACTCTTGCAATTTCAAAATTTGACCAAAAATGATATAAATTATATACTTCATTATCGATTTGTTCACCTTGTAAAGTTGGTAATTTTGAACGATCTTTAGCCCTGTCTATGACTTGCTTAATGTGTTCCTCTTTAAGTTTGATATCTGAATTTAACGAATCTTTACCATTTTTGGTTAATTTTGTGATTTTTTTCAGTATTGAATCAATTTTCAAGATTTCTGTGATTCTATCAATCATTGAATACTCATCCTTGATATTCTTGTATAAATTATCAAATTTTCGAGTGTCTTTATATTTCCAAGATTCTAAATAATTGAAAACAAATAATTTCCAAGATGATTTAACTTCAATTTTATTTTTTTTCAACCAAGATTTTGTGATTCTAAATAAATTTGGTATTGTTTCTTCTAATTCTTCCAATATGATATTAAACCCATACTTCTTCCCATGTTTTTCCATTTCAATGAATGGATCATACGTTAAATCGCAAAAAAATTCAACATCTGGTTCAACTCTCCAATACCAATCTAAATCTTTAATTAAATCATGTTTATAAAACCCACCTGAGAAAAACCTACACATCTTATGGTATGATTCCATTGAACCATAAAAAATCCCATTGTCACCTTGTTGTTCAATACTTTCTTTAAAATCCAATGAATCAGTGATTTCATCTGGGAAATTCCAAATTTTTGAATCAATTACACCAAATTGCACTTTAGCATTAGTTAATTTTGAAACTGATTCTTTGAATTCATCATTGAACGGTTCATCATTAAGGAATGTCCAGGGGTATTCATACCATTGATTAAAATGACGTTCCAAACTTTTCATTGATTTCAAAACGTCTTTCAATTCTGAATTTCTAGCTAGCATCATTAATGTGGCATTTGCCCTTATATTTTCAGTTTGTGGAACAATACAACCTTCATGGAATGGCGAGTCCATTTCAGAGGACATTGATTTAATTCTGTTGTGCAGGGAGTAATCATGTTTGTTTAGATTAATTATTAGTACTATTATTGTTGAGGTTATTAAAGTGATTGAAATTATGAGTAGCGACCAAAAGGGGAAAAAGAAAGTGCCGAGTTTGATCCTTTTTCGTAGGAGTGGAAGTACTCTCATGACTGAATGAATGTGGTGGGATTATTCCAACGATGGGAGAAGGTATTTTCAACTAGTGGATCTGAGATTGGAATTTGAACTAATTAAATGTTTACTTAATTGATGAGATTGAAAAAAAAAATTATTTCGAGAAATAAATAGACATCAACTACAGTTGAAGTAATAGATGTACTGAACATATTGAGACTAAACGCTCTTCACTTCTTCAAACGACGCAAGAGAAGCAAATCGTCGTTGACTTCCTCCACTCTGAGCCCCACTGGAGCAGCGTAGGACTTGGAGCTGTGACGAGTGTTGACCTTCTCGTTTTTGGTGCTGTTGAACAACAACGAGGTCAAGTCTGTGTCTGTTTCTTCATTAGAGCTCTGATTGCTCGTTATTTGCTTCTTGTTTCTTCTTCTGGAGCTGGAATTGTTACCAGAGTCATTCACACTGTCATCGTTATTGGAAAGAATGTCATTTCTTCTTCTTAGTCCGTTTCTTCTATCATTACTACTCAGTATATTCATCTCTTTAGTCGTTGATCTCGTGTTCTTGTGTAAGTCCTGCAACGTCGACTCCATGCTATACGAGTGCGAGTTCGCCATGTCCAACAACACTTTATCCTCTTTCAACTGCTTGATCTGTCTTTCTAGATTGGAGTAAAGCTTTTCCTTCACTAATTTAACCATCTCATCATATTCTTCATTAGTCTTACTTATATCTGCTTCAAACTCGAATTCGGCCCTTTGGATCTGAAACTTCTCCCACAGTGACAGTTCCAAGAGCTCATAGTCCCTCGACTCTTCGATATCTCTGACTGCTTCTTGTAACTCTTCATTGATTCCCTGATGGATTGTAGATAATTTATTTTGGAGTTGCTGCAAGGAATGTCTGTAGTAATGGTCCTTTCCCACTTTAAAAGCGTCTTCCAGCTTGCTGAGACGTTGGTGGATTGCGGTGTGGCGTTTAGAAGGGCGATCTTCCATCTTTAGTGAGTGCTGGATGAGTATTTCTTTGTGTTTGGAATGAGTATTAAATATATGAATAAAAATTCAGGGTAACAAATAGAGAAAAATTTAATTCTATTCTTTGAAGAGAACAGAGATTTGTGTCAATTTATAAGAATGGCAGTACAAATCTTGTTGAATAATCCAATTTTAGTCAAATCAATCAAGTCACAGCTGGAAGAAATCAAATTATTATCAAAAGTTCATAAAATTACCAAAAGAGATCAATTTTTCATCATCACTACAACTATTAATGATCCAGATTTAATACCAGAGCCAGTTAAATCCATTAAAGATATTGAAATAATCACTAATGACTCAATTAATGAAGTCAATACCAGTAAAAATTCAATTGAGTCATTCATATTGGCAAAATTACAAGATTTGAACGTGAATGACGCTTTAATCAATGATTTAATGAGTAAAATACCTAAAAAATACACAATTTATACTCCATTGCTATTGATCAATAATCAAAACACATTTGATTCAAATGAATGGATTGAATTTTTTAATTTGAACATCATCAACAAAGAAGAGTTCTTCACAGATTTACTCAATCAGGTATTTAGTAATACAACTCATATTGCCATAAATAAACCAATCATTGACGCTGATGTAATGAGAAGACCGTTTGCATTGATCCCGATCCATGGAAATTTTGGATCTGAACCAACTGAACTAATGTATGATCAACCATCAGATCAAGATTTCCAAAATGCATTTTGGTGTAATGTAATCCAAAATGGAATCTATCAAAGTTGGGCCCCAAGATACACGATGTTTAGTCGTGGTAATATCAAGGAGAAGAAAAGGATATTGGACACGTTCAAGAATGTTAAAAATAAATGTGTCATTGATTTGTATTCAGGAATTGGGTATTTCACATTGAGTTATTTGAAATTAGGTGCTAAGCATCTATTTTGCTTTGAATTGAATCCATGGAGCTGTGAAGGTTTAATTAGAGGATTAAAAGCAAATGGATATACTTATAAATTGATTAAAAATGGACAAGATTTCCAATATGATGAAAATATCAAAGTGTTTATATTTAATGAGAATAATGAGAATTCAGTGAAAAGATTTGAAAATTTGAAAATGGAAATAACTCATATTAATCTTGGTTTATTACCAACTTCAAGACCTTCATGGTCGTTATCATTACAACTATTTCAACTCAATTCAACTAGTGCTAGTTGTCAAATTCATATTCATGAGAATGTTCATGTCTATGATTTGAATAATTTTATGGATAAAACCACCACCGAATTACATGAAATTAGTACCAAATTAACCACAAAGATTCCGTTATCAATATCACCAGTCTATCTTCACAAGATCAAGACTTTTGCTCCTGATATATGGCATATTTCCACTGACTTTGAAATAAGTAAATGATTAGAATATAAAAAAAACTATCCCGATTGGGAAATATTACTATTTCGGGAAGATATACTCCGCCTCATTTGGACAAAAAAAAATCTTTTGTTTTGGGATTTAAAAAAAAGGCAAGAATTCTTTGCTTTTGCTTATAAGTCAAAGAATGTCATTCAATTATGAGAATCAGAACCAATTCGATGAAAATAATCAATTCAGTGGTTCAAGCACCCAAGAAAACAACGAAATTAGCCCTAACTTTGAACAGTTTTTAAGGCTGTCACCAGTTGATAACAATAAAGATATTCAATTCAACCAATATCAGAACACAGTACCGTTGGATGATAAACAATCAAAAAATCCTCTTCCACAGACTAATGAAAACAATCATCACCTCAATCCGATGTTCAGTTCTGACGTTCATTTTCAATTTGATGAAGTAGAACTTCAACAATCTGATCAATTCAATCAATCTCAACAGATTTATAGCAATAATACCAATAATCAACATCAATACCATATACCAATTTCGCAACCAATTTCACAATTTATCCCAAAACAACCACAACCACAACCACAACCTCAAATAAGTTATCTAAATATTGATTTTAATACACCTTCATTTAGTCAACCGCAAAACGATCGTTCTCATTCTCCAAACTCACCATATGGTGGTTCAGTACTGAGTGAACTATCATCTGTTGAAAACTCTCCATATTTATCATCTGCTCAAACACCTGGTGATTTCCATGATGAGAGTCTTTTATATCTTGGTGATAGTTTAAATAATGGAATGGGATCTAATATTAGTAGTAATATTAATAACAACGATGATGGTAGAATACACACAATTGATGGTGTTGGGGTATTAGAGTTTAATTCGTTGGGAACTGATATAAATAATATTAATCTATCAACCGTCAATAGTGAGATTAGTTTCCAAGATGTTGATGAATTATCAAGGTTAGATATGAAGGTGATTAATGATGACATGAATGAAACGAACAGTAATGACTATAGTGGAAATAATAATGATAATAGTAATAATAACTGGAGATTAACTCAAGATAATTTAATGATTAATGATGAACTTTCAAGATCACAACAACAGCAAATATCAAGTAATAATAACAATAATTACAAATCACCAATTAATATATCAATTGAAGTGTCTGATCATGAACTAAATCTTCAAAATCGACCAAAAGTCGAATCCTTATTCAGCAACTCGAATAAGTCATCAAGGGTTAATTCAAGAGCAAATTCAAATTCTTCACAACACTTGAAATCTGGTCATTTCAAAACAGATTCTGTATATTCTTTCCATTGTGATGAAGAAAATGGAGTCTTTGATGATGATGATGATGAAAATGAAGAAGAAAACGAACATTATAAAAGTTATTTAACAGTAGATGATCAACATTCAACAATGAGACAATCAAGACAAAGAAGAGTCAGTAATAATTCAAGAAATAGATCAAGATCCAGGTCAAGATCAAGATCCAGGTCAAGATCATCCAATTCAATCAATAAATTATCACATGAAGACACTCGTGAAAAGATGTTAACATTAGCGTCAAACGTTCAAGTACCTAAAAAGACACAAAAAAATCCATCAATATACTCATGTCATTTATGTGATAAAAGATTCACAAGACCATATAATTTGAAATCTCATTTAAGAACACATACTGATGAAAGACCATTCGTTTGCGCTCTTTGTGGTAAGGCATTCGCAAGACAACATGATAGGAAACGTCATGAAGCTTTACATTCAGGTGATAAAAAGTATCAATGTTTAGGGACATTAAGAGATGGGATTACTCAGTGGGGTTGCGGTAAGAAATTCGCAAGGACTGACGCATTAGGAAGACATTTTAAAACTGAAGTTGGTAAGGAATGTATTAGACTTTTAATTGAAGAGAGTGAAAGGGAAAATGGTGGATTTTTCAATGATAATAGGATTAATGATGATGATGATGATGATAATGATGATAATGTTGATAATCATTTAAAAAATGAACATGTTAGTAAATTGAATAATTTGATAATACCAAAATTAGAAATCACAGAAGATGATGGCTCAAATTAATTATATTCATTGATTTTGTATAATGTATTTGTTAAATTTACGAATTTGATTATGATTTTCTTTTATGATTTATGTTTATTAATTGTTACGTAGTGATGGGAAATTTATAGAGTTATGGTTCTTATCTTCAAAAAGCCATGATCATAATCACTGTAGAAGAAATGTAATATAAGAATTTTCTCCACTCATGAGATCAATACTTTCATAAAAACATTATGTTGTAAAAATAGATTTGGTTTAGCTAATTTTTTCAACGTTCCAGTTCAATTTTAGACTTATCTATCAGATTTAAAAATGACCAAGGTAAGTAACAGTAATTATGGTTCATTTATAAGAAAAATTTGAAAACAAACCAACCACAACATTATATAGCATAAATTATCAAAAATACACTCTTTATTCATTTCAATGAAGTACTCAAACGATGATTTCTTGTTCCACGTCCCTTCTTTGCTGTTAGTCGTTTCTTTCTATTTTATTCATTTTAAGATTTTGATTTTGAGTATTTGTTAATAGTCTTTCCAATTGATTCAAAAATTTCATCTTTTTGGTAAGTACTCGGTTGATTTTCATCAACTTGAAATGCTTCTGCAGGAAGAATGATTTTCTAATCATCATTACCATTGATTTGTTGATTCGCGTCAATTTCAGAATTATGCGTGGTATCAAGTTCTTCATGCTCTTTTTTTTGGATCTGAATCAGTTTCTTGAGTGACTTGAAGTTCACTTATGTTATCAATTTCTTCATGTTCTTCTTTTGGATCAATGCTAGATTGAGTGTTAGCAAGAGAATCTTTTTCCTTTTTCTTTTCTTCACTTATCAATTTGTTCTTCGCTTTGAATATGATTCAAATGGTCATTTTCAGTTGATTCATCTTCTTGTACCACTTGAAGTCCACTGAATTCTTCGTTTCTCTCTTCGATTTGATCTTGATTAGTTTTATTATCATCAATGGACTTTTCTTTAATCTTTACCACTTCAATTTCACCAGGTTGTTCTCCAATTGCAACGGGTTGATCTTCTTGTAAAGTATGAGATTGAGTGGATTCATCATCTTGCTCGTCAGTTTTGATATCTTCAATGGGTATTTTTTCTTCTTTTTCTTGCACTTCTTTCGTACTTTTATCATCAACAAGTTTTTCTTGTTCTTTATTAGCTTGAGCTTCAGTTAATTCATTACTCTCTTGTTTTTCGGTTTGATCATCGTTTAAAAATACATCATTTTGAAAACCGGAATCAGGGACAGAATGTATTTCTTTTGCCTCTTCTTCTTCAACAATATCATTCTTTTTTTCAGTTTTCTTATCAAAAACTTCTTCTTCCCCTTTGATTTCACCAGAATTCTGGACAATATCTTCATTTTCAGTTTCATCAGTATCAATTGAGCTTTGTTTTGCATCTTCAATTTCAATTTGATCAAAATCAATCACTTTTGTATCTTCAGGTTTATTATCGTCATAAACGGCTTCATTATCATCTTGAACACTTGTTTCATCATTATTATACTCATCAAAAGGGATAATTTCAATCTCATCATCACTACTATCATCATCACTACTATCATCAACATCAACAACTTGTATATCATAATCAGTATTATCAACATCAAGATTCAAAGTATCATCAGCTTTCAAAATTCCGTCAGCTTCATCATCATCAGATAGAAAAAGAATTTCATCATCACTATCATCTACCACTATTTCATCTATATGCTTCACTTCTTGTTCGTGTTCTTCTTCGGATGAAGGGTAGTAGTACGATACCTGTTTAGTGTCACGTCTTCGAGATTTGGGTCTTGTTGACTTCGTCGAATTTCTTGTTCTTCCAGGCATTGTTTTGAATTTTTGAATTTGTTCACTCTGAAAAATAAAAAAACAAATAAACATTTTTTTTTTTTTACATAATGGCTGTGGGAAAAATAATAAAATTGACATTTATGTTTACCTTTAGCACTAAATTATACAAATTGTCTACAATAATCTCAAAGGTGCCGTTTTATATTCAATGAATCTAATTATATAAACACCAGCATCAAATTCCAAAAAAAAAATACAAAAAAAACACATGAGTAAAAACCAAAAACATTGTATAAGCTCATTGAACAAATCTTGTTAAATGTTAAACAAAAGACATTAATCCATCATTAAAAAAGGTTTGAATATATATAGGTAGTATGAAACAAAGGGAAGTGAAAGCAATAACTATCAAAAAACTAAATCAAAACATAATAAACTAAAACAAGAATAACAAAAGTGTAAAAAGATTCATTATTGTGTTAATAACAATAATGATAATAATAAAAATAAAACAAAAAAATGTTAAACACAATGAAGTGTTTAAATGTAAAAACGGTGGCAGGATGATGTGATATTATAGTCTATTTCATCATGTTCTAAAACATTGAGTCTAATTCAGCTAATGATATATCTTCCGGAACTCCAATATCTTGTGTTAAAAACCCATCTCTAACTGCTTTTAGCCATTTGGCAGCGACTGGTGGCTCATTGCTGAATGATTCTCTTTTTCTATCATCAATTCCTGATGCAACTGAACCTGCAGGCGACAAACCTTCTAATGCAGCAGCATGTAAAGCAGCAACGGCAGCAGCAGCAGATGGAGAAGGTGTAGCTTGTGAGTTTGATAATCTTGGAGCAGCAGCTGCAATGGTTAAAGTTCTATTCTTCTTTTGGGATAAATAAGACATTGACTTGGATCTTTTATTGTTTCTATAGGTGATTTTAATTTCATTGTCATCATCATCATCATCATTAAATGAATCGTAATCATCGATGTCATATTCTGAAATAACATGATTAGACTTGAATGAGTTAGGTTTCAAAGTAGCACCATTTCCTAGAGAAGCTGTAACAGGAGCAGTAAAATAAGGAACAGAGATTTGTGGTAATACAAGATCTGTTTGCATATCAGCAAATGCATTTCTTGTAATACCTAAATCAAAAGCAGTGGCTCTTCTTTTCATTTGACTATCATTTGAAGAAAATTGATCTTCATCTTTCAAACTATCAAAAAATTTCTTCTTTTCTTCTGCAGAAACTAATGAATCATCATTTGAACCAATTAATGAACCTTTAGAACCATCATCAGCATCAGTTTTTTGCTTTTCAATAGCAGCTAAAGCATGAATGTAATAGTCAGAAGTTAATAAACCACGATAAACATAAACCATTCTCTTTGGTGAAGCATCTGCCCATTCTCTTGAAAGAGCATAAACCAACTCTTTTTCACCCTTCTCAACTCTCTTAACATAAGCATTCAATTTAGCAGAGACCAAGTTTGAAGTCTTTGTTGATAATTTAGCCATTTCCGGATGTTTTTCAATTAAAATGTCACAAATTTGTTTAACTGTCATACCTTGACCTTCTGGATCCTTTTCATATAAAATTTCAAAAATAGCGTATAAAACACCATCATCTAATGATTTGTTTTCTTCTGGTCTTGGTCTTTCCCCAGTGACTGGGATTGTTGTTGAAATACCTGTTGCAATTGGAGCTCTTGAAGATTGTTTATCTTTTTTCTCTTTCTTCTCACCTTTAACTTTACCTTCTTTATTCTTCTTATCAGATTGAGAATGAGATGAGAGTGATGTTAATGAAGTTGAAATACTTCTCGGAGAGCCTTCTACTTCTCTTGGACTTGGACTTGCGCTAGAACTTTTTGATGGAGTCTTTTCTTTAATATCTTCATTGTTTGATGCAAAAGCATTCAATTCTTCTTTAACTCTTGCACTCTTTTTGGTATTGACAGAGTATTCATTATTGCTTAAACGACAAGGTTTGAATGATGGTTCAACTTCAGGGAATGAAATTGGTCTTCTATTAGCTAAAGCCATGATCTGTAAAAATAATTCTATAATATAAACTGTATGTATGTATCTAACGGTAAGGTTTTCAAAACAAAACTAATTTAAAGGTAACAAAGTTCAAAAGAATTAATTAAAACCTTCTGAAATGTGTGATTTTTAGCTTAATGGAGTAATAAGTCCTTAAATAAGTCCTGAATGAAAGGGAATGTGAATTGTATCTAAAATATACTAAACTAAAGGAGTTATTGGAGCTCCAAACTTGTTAAATTCTTTAGCATGCACTAGATTCAATATAAATAAAATTATTCAAATTTAAATATCTCTATAATAAAAGGAAATAATATAATATTTTCTTTTTGTTATATGTATAAATAAAAACAAATGTGGAATAAGTTTGGAAATTCAAAGAGTTACTGGGAAAAAGAAAAAGTTAACTTAACTTTACTGGTTGGGAAATATTAGTGATCTGAATGATGTTGAAAATCAAGAGTATAAATTAATCATTTTTGACAATAAAATTTCAATTCTTGCTGTTTGTTATAAAGATCCTTAATATGTGTCATTTTAAATCATGAAAAACAAAACAAAGGGCATTTATAAAACGCATAAACAGTGGATGAATACTCTTCAAATTTTAATAAACTCCATGATTAAGGCAATGTGCAGTAAAGCTCAACTTACGTTCTCTTCAAAGTATCTTTGCTTCGGTGCTATTTGCTTAAAAAGTCTGTAAAGACGTTATGTGATTTAAATTTGAATTATTTTCATTTTTCTTTACATAAAATTTCACTTTTTTTCAGAGTCTCTTTTTTTTGTGCGTGCTCTCCAAATTCGAGAGGGCCACACTTTTCGGTAAAGGACACATATGTATGAGGTGGTATAAATGGAGGTAAAATACCATTTAAAGTGGGATAACCAAATTAATAACTAGCTAAGTAGTGAGATCAATACCAAAAAACCATTATTTGTGGAGTAGTAGCACTAGTAGCTTTTTAAATTGTTGTTTTAATTATATTTACGGTCATAGACTGATCGGTTAGACCACGTTGATTGTTACTTTTTGGCGCGATAGATCAATTGACGAAATGACCCAATGAGGAAATCAGTGTAATGCGATTCTCGCCAAAAAATATGTCAAATTTGTCACAAAAATCAGACATTAAAGATTTAAATTTGATCGATAAAGTTTTTCCCCATGATGTTTATTAGAAAGAATAAACTGATAAAGATTATTATATTGGGTTTATAGTGGTGGTCTCGGATAGAATTGCCTTTACGTTTTTCATTTATTTTAACATTAGTTTGATCATGTACCATATTTTAATTTTACTTCAACTCGTCTTATCGAGAATTTTTTTTTCTCTCTAAAAGGCACTAAATATTGAATAAGCCATTAGTCGATTGTGCATTGATAAACAATGAGGTGACGAAAGTTGGAACAATTTTTTGAGTTCTTTCTAGCTTGAAGTTTCAGATCACATCAGCGGTATTACACTTACAAACTGAACGGTCTGGGGAGTAGATCATAATTCTTCATATTCGATTTAATTTTTTGATTAATATAAAATAAATCTAATCTCGTTATCAATATCTGCATCCCGGCACCGTTTCAGGAATCAGAATCCCGGATTCAGGAGCTTGAATTTCCACATGCATATATGGTTAAACTCGATATACGTTGCTGGGCTTACCAGATCGGAATCAGGCGATACCTATAGCTAAAGGCCCGAGGCGGAAAGTGACTTCGCCGAAGCCCCTATTTATTAGCCAGTTACAGAATGGTCTGAAAAGTACGCATGGCAATTTTGTGACAGTGAATAAATGTCTGGGTGTTTCTTTCTACTCATTCGATTAGTAGTAACTACCAGAGAAAAGCTCCTACAGCTTTAGGGATGAAAGTTGGAAGTTGGAGATGATTCCATCTATATGTCCATTTGTTATTAAATCAACATATTAGTCTGATTTTGATTTGAAGTATTCACAAGCTTTTAATGTTCTTTTGTAATCTTCTTCCCAATATTGATCTTGATAAACATTCTTAACATCGTTAGGTGAAGCCCACCAGTAATTTATAGCAATATGAGTCTTTGATTTTGAATCATTTCCAAAAGATGTGACTTCATGAAACCAACTAGTTGGTAAGTATAACATTTTTCCTGGTTCCAAATAACCTGTCATTTTTTTAGCTTTAAAAAATAGAGGCCATTTGGATTCAGCGTATTCTAATAATTTATTTCGAAGCTTTTCATCACTTATCTTTTCAATATGGACAATAGATGCGGGGACTTTGGAAAATGAAGGTGGATCTTTCTTAACACCATTTGAATCAATTACCTTCTTTTCGAAATCTCGAAGAATTCCTTCTTCTTCTTCAATTAGATCAATCAATTGATCTCTTTCTTTGGCACTTAATTCACTATCATCATTATCTAGTTTCCATTTGGCAACTTCTGTAACTAATGCACTATCAGATCTTAATTCTCTCCAGCCAGGTGCATTTTCATTGTTTTTGTAATCAATTATACCTGAATCATGAACATGTCTAATTTGACCAACTGTATACATTTTATCAGCGTCTAATGGTGAGAAAATAGTGAATCTTTTGTGACCTTTGATTGGAATATATAAATTATCAGCATGATCATGATGTAAGCCTGAAGAAACGCCACCACCAAAAACTCTTCTACCTAATCCAAAATCTGGTTCATTTTCTTTAATCTCATAAGTATAATCATCTGTAGGATTTGCAGATCCATACCATAAATTAATCTGTTGAGGGTATAATTTTTCAAATAATTTTGGTTGAATTGGAAAAGAATCTGTTTTCAATAGATTTGTTAATGGTTTTTGAACTAGTTCATGAACCCTTGTAAGTGCTTCATCAATGGATAGTGGACCACCAATTACATCATTGACAGCAATTCCTTCATCTTGATCTTCTTCTTCATTGGCAATTGATGCATCAGAATCTTCAAAATCATCTTTTAAATTATTCATATCGATTGATTCAGCATCTGAGAAATTACCCGTTTCACCAGTATTTCCAATTTGTGCAAAGTCTAATGCTGCTTGCCTTGCATCAGATTTATCATTTTCTTCAAATTCATCATCATCATCATCATCATCATCATCATCATCATCATCATCATCATTTTCCTCTTCATCCTCCCCCTCAATGTCTTTTAATAATGATTTGATTGTATCTGGATCATCTTCTGTATATTGAGTGGTTAGATAATATTCATCACCATCTTTATCTTGAACTCTCTTGATGAACTCTTCGAATTTCATCTTGATTCTTTCAGTACCTGAACCAAAGCCACCTTGACTTCTTTTTTCCACTAACAATAAATCATTAGATCTTAAAGTTTCAACAATTTTATCTGGCTTGAAGTCATTGATATCTAGAGAGTCAATGACTCCATCAATTATCACTGGCTTTTTCAATTTAATATATCGTTCATAGAATTCTTCAGGTGTTATGTCTGATAATTTCACAGTTTCAATAACAGTTTCTGTATCTGGATGATAACCTTTATATTCATTCTGGAACTCAGAGCCTTTGGAGAATGGAGTTGCTACCTTTTTAGCATCCTTGAGATTAAGCGTCGCTTTTGATCTTTTACCCATTAGATTAAACCAACAAAGGTAATATATATGGAAATTGATCTAAATGATAAAAGTCATTAGATTCAAGTCTCTCGAAAGATAAAAATTTTTTGACACCAAAATAGACGTGCAAATACCATAAAATAAGTCTACAAATAGAATCATTTAAAATTGTCATTACACATTTATTAACACAGTCATCTTCATCTTAACATTATATAAGGAAAAATAGTGTTAATAGAATCACTCATGCTAGTATAGCTAGCACAGCAATCAAGGCAATTACAGAAAGAATAACCAATATCATACAAGTCCATCTACCTTTATTCTTTTGATAAGTATCAGCTTTAAGTAACTCTTGAGTTGCTCTTTGAGCATTATCAACATGACTAGATAGATTATTCTCAATGGTATCGACTTGAGTTCCTTGTTGTTGAACCAATTGTCCTAAATGTTTATAAATTGTATTGATTTCTTCAACCCCACCATGAATCTTTTTGATATCAGATTCTCTTTCCTCCGCCAAAATAGTGTGTAATCCAAGATCTTGTTGATTGATTGTATAGCTTTGCTGTTTCTGCTGCTGTTGATCTGATATCAATGGTGTGGATTCATCTATGGTTTGATTCCCTTCTTGTTGCTCTAAAATTCTATGAGTTAACGTAACAGAGTTCTTACGTTCATTCAATTGTCTCTTCAGATAATTGTAGTTCTTATTGATACTTTCAAACTCTTTCCTTAGCTTTTCTTCACTGAATTGATCAGCATTCGAAGAATCTTTATTATTGGTGACTAAATGCGTGATATCATTAGTTAAATGCTCTAATTGTTGTCTATATTCATTCAACTGTACAATTTTTTCGTTTTCAATGACTTCTCGAAGTTGTAAGCTGTCTCTTTTAGTCCCTATCTGACTTATTAGCCTTTGTAACCCATTAACACCATTAGCAAAATCACTTAAAAGATTGGAAGCTTTCTTTATAATTAGACTAATCTCAGATTCAGGTTCACCTGCTTGTAAATTATCCTTTTGAGCTTCAATATCAATATCTAAGAATGACATTTTATTGTTTTAGTTTATTCAAATTGGATGAAGTGAATAGAAAATGAGCAAAAATATTTAGAAATTTCTCTTTTATTTAAATACTTTTCACAGCTAAACAGAAAACCAATTCAAATTATTCTGCCTCTATTCCGGGAAGATCACGTGAGCTATTCCCGGAAACGCGCTCAATAAACATCAAAAAACCTGACGCGTAAAACTAATTTTATCTATATATATATTTATTTATTTATTTTGATTACCAACTTTTGAGCTTCTATTCATCAAGTCGTGTATCATGGGTAGAGCAGATAAGCTTAAAGCTCTAAGGGATGCCAGAGCTGCTGGTAACAGTAGAAACGTCTATGATGACGAGGAGCCTGAAGATATCTATGATCTAATAGATGAGGATGAATACAGAGAAAAAAGACGTGAAGAATTACTTCAAGATGATTTTGTTGTTGGTGATACCGGTGAAGGCTATGTCGATACAGGAGCTGATGAATGGAATGGGAACAATAAACAACAATATTACTCAGATGAAGAGGTTGATGAAGGGAGTGTCAAAAAGAAAAAAAGAGTTGTTAAGAAATCAGCCCCAATTAATAACTTTTTCAAACCAAGTACTACTTTAGTCCCAACTGCTCCTAAAAAGAAACTCAATACTGATTTCAGTGATATCTTAGATGAATTTGACGGTCCTTCAAGAAAGAAACAAGCCAGTTTTTTCAGCCCTTCAACTAAATCAACTCCATTATTTAATTCAACTAGTAAGGTTATCAACCAAACCAATGATTTCTTTACTTCTGGTAAAAAGTCAGGCTCAGTACTTAAAAGAAAAATCAAGAGTGATTTTGACTTTGATGATGGATTTGCTGTTGATAGTAAAAGTGATACTTCTTTTGGCAATATGGATTCATCGCCAACAAGAATAAAAACTCAACCAATTTCCGTACTTCCAAAAACTTCAGTTCATAAAGTCGAAGTTCAAGCAGAAACTGATACTTTGAAAATAGAAGAAGAAGAGTCAGATGAAGATGAAATTGTCGTTGTTAAAAGACAGAGAACAATTAACGTTGATCGTTCCATCAATTTAAATACTTCAAAATCAAAGCTAGAATTTAAATCAGATGTTCCATCTTCAGAAGGATTTGTCCCTTCTTCACCGCCTAAAAGAACCTTAACTAGTACCAATGAGAAAGTTGACAAAGAAATGATAGTTAATGAATCTGGTGAATCTTTCAAGATGTATTGGTTAGATTACGCTGAAGTTGATAACACTTTATTACTATTTGGAAAAATCCTAACAAAGGATCAGAAATTAGTCTCAGGTATGGTTCAAATTAAAGGTTTCAATCGTGAATTATATTTCTTACCTAGAGAATTCAGATTAGTTGACGGTGAAGTCACTGAAGAGAAAGTCAATGCAATGGATGTTCATGAAGAGATTTCTCCATTAATCATGAGTAAATTTGGACTAGACTCATTGAAAGCTAAACCAGAAATCAAGAAATATGCATTTGAAATTCCTGGTATTCCAAAAGAAAAAGAATATCTGAAAATTTTATTGCCTTATCAACCACCAAAGAACGCAAAAATTCAGTTACCATCTGATTTAGAGGGTGAAACCTTTTCAAGAGTTTTTGGTACTAATGCTAGTATTTTCGAGTCATTTGTATTACAAAGAAATGTTATGGGTCCATGTTGGTTAGACATTAAAAATGCCAATTTCAATGAAATTGATAACAGTTCACATTGTAAAGTTGAAGTTACACTCAACAATCCTAATTTCTTAACAACAATTGAAAAATCAACACCTGATTTCCAAAACGTCCCACCTCCATTAACTTCATGTTCAATTTCAGTTCAAACTATGATGAATCAAAAGGAAAACAAGCAAGAAATTGTCGCTGTTACTTTAGCTACATATAGAGATTTACCACAAGATGCACCAATTAGCGAAGATTTAAAACCAACTGATCTAATAACATTAGCGAGACCTATTGGTGCTACCATGCCACCTGGTGTTGCAACAATTGCACAAAAGAATAATTTATCATTAAGAATTTTTCAAAATGAAAAGACTTTACTAAATTGTTTAGCAGGTTTAGTAAAACAATCAGATCCAGATGTCTTCATTGGTCATAGATTAGAAAATATTTCATTTGATATTTTAGCTCATCGTATGCATGATTTACAAGTTACAACATTCTCAACATTTGGTCGTCGTAATAGAAGACAATGGCCAGATAGATTTGGTAAAAATAATTTCAATTCAAGTTTTTTGATTAAAGAAATTTTTGCTGGTAGATTAATGTGTGATATTGCCAATGAAATGGGACAGTCACTAACCACGAAGTGCCAATCTTGGGATTTACCAGAAATGTATGAAGTTGTTTGTAAAAAGAAACATACTCAAATGGAAATTAACCTATCACAGCCGCAATATCAAGAAAATCCAAGTTCTTTTTTCATGGTGTTAAAAGAAAACTGTTCAAATGCTTTGATCACAGCAGAAATTGCATTCAGAATTCAAATCTTATCACTATCTAAACAATTGACTAATTTAGCAGGTAATGCTTGGTCACATACTTTAGGTGGTACAAGAGCAGGTCGTAATGAGTTTATTTTACTTCATGAATTTTTCAAAAATGGTTACTTAATTCCTGATAAAGAAACTCAACATCAAAGAAAATTAAATCAACAAAAGCAATCTAATGGGGATGAAAATGAAGAATCCACAAGTAACAAGAAATCCAAATATCAAGGTGGTTTAGTCTTTGAACCTGAAAGAGGGTTACATAAGAATTATGTCATCGTTATGGATTTCAATTCTTTATATCCTTCAATTATTCAAGAATTTAATATTTGTTTCACTACGGTTGATAGAAACTTAAATAATATTGAGGAATTACCAGAAGTTCCAAACAAATCAATCCAACAAGGTGTTTTACCAAGATTGTTAAATACTTTGGTTAGTCGTCGTCGTGAGGTTAAAAAATTATTAAAGAATCCAACTTCGACTCCCGTTGAGAAAGCTCAGTATGATATCAAACAACAAGCTTTGAAATTAACCGCTAACTCAATGTATGGTTGTTTAGGTTATGTTCATTCAAGATTTTATGCCAAACCTTTAGCTATGTTGGTTACTAATAAAGGTAGAGAAATTTTGATGGATACAAGACAATTAGCAGAAAGTTTAGGATTAAGAGTTGTTTATGGTGATACTGATTCTGTTATGATTGATAGTGGATGTGATAATTTCAAAGATTCAATGAAAATTGCAGAGAATTTCAAATTGAAAGTTAATGAAAGATATAGATTATTAGAGATTGATACTGATAACGTTTTCAAAAGATTATTATTACATGCTAAAAAAAAGTATGCAGCAATGAATGTCAGTTTTGATAAAGCAGGGAATGAAATTGCAACGTTAGAAGTCAAAGGTTTAGATATGAAACGTCGTGAATATTGTCCACTATCAAAAGAGATCTCAACTTATGTTCTGGAAAAAATCTTAAGTGATATTGAACCTGAAACTGCATTGAATGAAATCTATTCATATTTAGAAGAAATGACAACAAAGATTAAGAATAACGAATTTAAACCAATTAATTTCAAGATTAACACAAAATTATCCAAAGATCCATCAGCTTATCCAGGTGGTAAGAATATGCCAGCGGTTCAAGTTGCCTTAAGACTGAAAGAACAAGGTAAAGTTATCAAAGCAGGTAGTGTTATTACTTTTGTTATTTGCGAAGGTGAAGAAGGATCATTTGCAGAAAGAGCAAGATCATTAAATGAACTATTAGCTAAAAATTCAACATTAAAACCAGATGCTAAATACTATTTAGAAAAACAAATATTTGCACCAGTTGAAAGATTAGTTGAAAAAATTGAAGGATTGGATATTGTTAGATTAACTCAATCATTAGGGTTAGAATATAGACAAAGAACCCATCATAGTTCCAATGGTAATAGTTCAGAAATTTTACAACCATTAGAATCCACAATTTCAGATTCCGAAAGATTTAAGCATTCTGAACATCTATATTTGAATTGTAAATGTGGTTCATTTTTCAAGTTTGGTGGAATTGTTTCATCCAATGATTATTCAATTACATTTAATGGTATTCAATGTAAAAAGTGTTCAAATCAATTATCACCATTATCAATCTCAAGTCAACTAGAACAAAGATTAAGATCATTCATTGCAAATTATTATCAAGGTGTTGTCGTTTGTGATGATTCAACTTGTGGAATGACTACAAGACAAGTCTCAGTGTATGGTAAAAGATGCTTATCTAATGGTTGTAAAGGTGTTATGAGATATAAATACAGTGATAAAGATTTATATAATCAATTATTATACTTTGATTCGTTATTTGATATTGAAAAGAATAAAAAAAAGTTATTGCGACCATTATATGATAGTTCAGATAAATCTAAACCGGAAGCTTTGATAGATGGACAAATTAATGCATTAAGTGAACAAAATAGAGATCTTTTTGAAATTTGGAAATCTGTTGTTCAAAAATATTTAAGTGATTGTGGTCGTCGTTATGTTGATTTAGGTAATATGTTTGATTTCATGAATAAATAGGGTATGTATGATTAATGTTTTAATATAGAAATAATTTAGTAGTCATTGATAAATTTGTCATGATCTAATCTACACAGATTTATGAACTCCGCCAACAATGGTTTAAAAATAGAAATACACTAAAAATATAAAGGTAATTATACCCTAACTTTGAGCCATACGAGTAATAAATTACTCAAGTTTAGATATAGTTCCATCTCTGTAGAACAAGCTTGCTTTAACGGTGATTTGACACGCTTTTTTGGTGTTTATTTTTATCTTGTTTTATAAGTCCCTCATGTTGAGAATGTGATGGTTTCATGTATTTAAGAAATATAAATTCTTAAAAATTCCTGGATTTTGGTCTTCAGTTCAACTTGATCCAGAACACCTATCAAATATCATTGAAGACCAACATGATACTACCAGTTGAATGTCCAACAGAGACATTCAATCAATTACTTAAGAGATCAACATTCACAGACTCATTCAAGAGTTGGGACACTTGTATGGATGAGAAAGCGTGTAAGATCATTGCCATTGTAGGGATAGCACTAGCAGCAGTAATAGTGCTATGGTTAACATTTGGGATAGTGCGCTGCTTATGTTGTGGCGCTACTGGATTATGTACTATGTTTTGTTGTTGTGGAGGTTCAAAACGACAAGTTAAAGAAGTTACAACGCAACAGACTGCTTACGATAATCCAAGTATGTATCCAAATTCTCATCAGCAGAATTATTATCCACATCAACAACAATTACAGTATGGTCGTGGTGTTATCTCAGATGAAGATGAGAAGCAGTATCAGTATGACACAATTTATGGAAATGGTAGAAGGTATTAATATGTTTTGAGGTAAATTGTTTGAGTTAGTTTCTGTATGTATTCTAGAAAGCCAGTGGTATAATCTTGGACATCTTAAGTTAATATTGCTGAATAAAAAGATGTATACTATAAGTTATAAATATGATACAAAAAATAATTTAGTTTCCTGAACATGATTATTTGAAGATAGATTCTCTGATCTCATGAATAGTATCAACCAAGGACTGGTTAGCATCATTAGATAAAGATTTTAATTGCTTTTCAGCACCTATGACTGAGTTTTTCAAAGATCTTTGATATTGTAGTAATTCAGGATATTCTTCAGCTTCATAATGTCTAATTGAACTGATTGTATTTTTATAAGTTCTTGGTAAGAAAAATTTAAAACTTGCAACACCAAATAAGACAGGGGTAATGAATCTTACTGGTAATGATTTCTTATTAACTAAAATTGAACCGACTAATGTCCCAGTTAATGCATACATAAAATTTGGTAAGAATTCATCTTTTGGATCATAGACTGAAGTTATGGATGATGTTAGGTTATTCAATTCATTTGAAGCTGCTGATTTCAAGTTTCTGTATTCTGCACTAACGTAATCCAATTGATCAATGATTGACTTTCTAACAGAGTTTAGATTTTTTTCTAGATAGTTAGAAGTATTAATGACATGTCCTTCAACGTATTCAGTGGAGATATCTGCAGAGATGGCTTTAGTATCAATTTCAATAGTCTTGATAGGTTCTATTTGCGATGTTTCTAGTATTGGAGAAAATTCGACATTTTCATCATCTTGATAAAATGATCTTGAACGTTTGGTTTCATTCATAGCTTTAGGAATTGATAGCAAAGAAATACCGGCTATAAGTGGTAGACCGATCTTTGATTCATTGTTAGTCATGACGAGAATGTCTATTATATACTAATGAACATCAACTTACTCTTGAGACAGAGATGAAAGACATTATTGATGCTTATAATTCAATAAATACTAGCTATATTTTTATCGAGATCCAATCAAATTTTCAAAAATTATTTTTTTGATTACATAATATATGTATGTCCCAGGTTCGATTCTTCAGCGAAACTAAAATCATTTCCAGATGATTCTGGATCTTTCGCGAAGTTTCAATAAATTTTCAGTGAATTTTCTATAAAATGAGATGAGATTCTTTTAAAATTCACAGATTGAAATCAGTTTCATCACTTAGAAACATGTCAACTTTTGATCCTGAACAAGCTGAAAACTTAGAAGATATTGAAAAGCAATTCGCTGTTAAAGCCGTTAACCAAGCTGAAACTTACTGGAATTTACTAAGAGCCATTCCAGGTTCCAAATTAAAATTAACAAAATTCGATGATGACATTTATGAAACATTTTTAGCTGATTTCCCAGAATTTAAAGATCCAACTTCATTAATGTCAATAAGTGAAGAAGAAATGAAATCCAAAACTGGTAAAGAAAGATGGAGAACTTTCTGTGAAAAATTCAAATATGTTGAAGATTATAATTTTGGTACTCTACTAAGACTTAAATCTAGTGAAGAATACGGTCAAGAATCCACTATTTTCGCTGTTAGAATCCAATTCTACGCCATTGAAATTTCAAGAAATAGAGCTGGTTTAAATGACTGGGTTAAAGGCTTATAGATTTTCTTTACAGGTATATTTTTTAATCACATAATGTATATTAATTCAGTGCAATTATCTAAACACTTAATCTAATAAATCTAAATGTAAGTTTATGTACTTCTGTTGCGAAATTTTATCTCATTCAATGTTTATGTGTATGAACTGACCCGTCAGCATGTGAATGTGATTGAGTTGATTCTTCTTCTTTAAGTTCTTCTTTAAGTTCTTCTTTAATTTCTTCTTCTTCTGGAACTGGTTTTTCACCAACAAATTCAATGGTAATATGTCTCAAGTTTTCAACTTCTCCAATCAAGTGTTTTTTGATGTGTTGAGAAACAACTTCAAATTCGTTGATATCTAAGACGTTATTCCATCTTTGTAAAGGAACTTCTAAAATAATTTTAGCATGGATATTTGGACCAGAAGTTAATAAAACTAAGTCTCTAACTTGATACTTATTCTTAGAGTTATTGTTTGATAATAGTTTTGATAATAATTCAGTTAATTTGGTTTCAACTTCAATGTATTTTTCGTCTGTTTTTGGAACAGATCTATCTATAAGTTCATTAGTGGCAATAACCATACCTTGGACACCGGCTTTGATAACTAAACCTGAGACAATCAACCCACCAATAGCATCTAAAGAACTAATACCTAAGAAATGACCTGAAGTGATAGTGACTAGAGCAACTAGCGAAGTTAAAGAATCAACTCTATGATGCCATGCGTTAGCCAATAAGACTTTAGAATTGGTTTGTTTAGCGACTTTAGCAGTGGCTCTGAAAATCCATTCTTTGGCAACAATAGAAGCACCAGCAATCCAAGCAGCATTAACATTAGTAACATCAACAGCATGAGAATGAGAGTGACCATGGCCAGCGGATAAGAGGTGGATGTGATAAGCGTTCAAAGTATCAATAATTGCATGAGGAACAACTGGACCCACAATATTAACTAAGGAAGCCCAACCAATGGATAAACCAGCCATTGTTAAAATGGAACTGACAGCTAAAGAACCAACTGTTTCAACTTTACCATAACCGTGAGGAAATTCGCTATTTGGTTTTTTTGCAGCTAATCCAACACTACCTAACGTTAAGAAATCAGACACTAAATCACTTATAGCATGAACAGAATCTGCCATTAAAGCTTGAGAATGGAAAACAATACCACCAACAAATTTACCAGTAGCCATACCGACATTAATCAACAAACCAATCCAAGTAATTCTAACACCTGGGTTTTCCCAAAATTGTTTTCTATCTAATACTAATAATTTATTTGGCCCATGACTATGATCATGATCGTGTTTCAAGATCTTACCAAATGTGAAGGAGTCATTAGTTTCAGTTTCAGATTCTCTTAGATGGATATGGTCGTGATCGTTTAGCTCAGAATATAAAGCATCGTCTTTGGAACCTAATGAATCATGACTGCAACTATGGCCATTAGTGTGAGAATGGCCATGGTTGTTGTCTTTGATGGTAGCTCTTAGGGCACTTGAGTAGTGAAATTGACGGACTGAGGATCTGGCGAGCTGAGCCTTCAGTATCTGAGAAGAGAGTATGCCGAGTTTGAACATCGAGCTGATTTAAAGTACTTTAGCGGTATATCTTCAACAGTTGGGTTGGGTGTTGGTGAATTATACTGAAATATTTAATATTTTTGAATGAAAAAAATCTCCACTAACTGACAATATTAAGTGACGGACGTCGGCGATTAGAAATTGGAGGCATTTTAGAAGGAATCCGAAGTATTTTAGGAGGAGCTTTAGCGAGTTACGGAAGAGTCATTTTCATAATTTGTGGGAGTGTCCTGGGATCTATTCTTTATGTACTGAGATCTGAGATCTATATAGCGTTTGTTTCTGTGTCTGTGTTGGCTGGTTGTGTTTGTGGGGCTTCTTTTATCTCTGGAATTTCTGCTTTCGGCTCTAGAAGATTGGCATTGCTAGTGTCTGTGGCAGTTTGTGTAAGCATTACTGATCCTTCAGATTCATTCACTTCTCCTGTAACACTGACTTCTTCAATAGTCACATCTTTGCCAATTTCTTCAAATTCGATTTCATCAACACCATTTTCAACAATCTCAATTTCTGGACTTGGAGACGAATCAACTTCTGTTTCATTCTCTTGACTACTATTCAGCAATGCCAATGAAGCCATTGCTACTTGATTTTGGAAATTACCTAGTGGTGGTAATGGAGACTCATCATATTTGAAACTGGAACCAAATCGATCTTCACCACCTTCTTTCTTAATTTCAATTTCAGGCGAGTTTTTCTTAGTTCTTCTTGTTTTCCAACTATGTTCAATTAAAGGTGGCGCAATTTCACAATATGGATCTTTTGAGTATATTAATTGTCTCAATTTATTATATTCCTCAAATAACATGATACTTGAACCTTCTAATTTTCTTAAAATGTATTTAAGTTCAGGGATGGAAACTTCACTAAACCCATCTGGAAATCTTGAATTTAAAAATTCTCTATATTCTGAAGTTTTTTGATATATCATTAAAACATAATTTAATTCATCTGGACACAAAGTCAAGACAGCACTATCATCTAACAATTTTTCTAGATCTTCAAGTTTTGGGGTATTATATTCCTTTGGATATTCAACTCTATAATCACAAATTGGACATATGAAATTATCAACTTTCTTAGTTTTACCTCTTCCTAATTTCAAACATTTACAATGATACCATTCATTACATTTTTCACAACAAATCATAACACCACTTTCTGGACGACGACAAATACAAAATGTTACATGTTGATCTTCCGGTAAATTATCAACATAATCATCACCAACATATAATGAATATTCTGTTTGTTCTAATAATAATTGCAAATGTCCTTTCAACACATTGAATGGTGCATTTGATTTACCGAATAGTTTTTTACAGATTCTCAACCAATCTTCAACTGCCCTTAAATGATTTTCTAATGAGTCACTTGATTCTATATTAGGTGAAAACTCTTTTGTTTGATCAATGACTTTTTTGACTTCTGAATATTTAGGTCTAATATCTTTTGAATCACCATAAAGAGATTTTAGGTTGGATTGATATATATCTTTATTAAATAATGGATCATTACTGATCTTTCGTAATCTTTCTTGAAAGAATGGCGCCAACTTTTTTTCGTTTGTTAGAATTTTATCAACGATATCAACTTTAAGATCAATGGCATTGGAATATCTATCTTTAAATTCAACTAATTTCTTATATGTTTTTTCATAAATTGGATACTCTTGACTAACATCAATCATTTCATTGATTTTCAGAATATCTAAAGTTCCTTCTGATTCTAATTCATGGTTGATTCTTGAATCAAAATATTTACCTATTCTAACTTTATCACTTATACTATTGATGATCTCGGAATCTTCTTCTGTCAAAATCCTATAACATTCTTTCAAGAATTTCTCAAAGTCTTCAAGATTTGAAACATCACCTTTTGAATTCATGAGATCTTCATAATCATTATCAATTAATTCTTTTCTTGATATGATTTGTTCCAATATATCAATACACTTCAATGATATACCATATGATTTCCCAAGATCAAGCATATCATAAAACTCTTCTAAGGAGTGATCTTCTTCAAGAAAGGTCCTAACTCTATTCTCATAAATCACAATCTCATTGAATAGTTCTTTGATTTGATGGAATTCAGTTGTATCAAATTCAATTTCATCAATATGTTCAACTAGTTCTTTTAATGAAGATAATTCCGTTTGTGAGGTTTGAGCTTCAGGGCTAGTTTTATTACCACGAGATGTGTGTTTTCTATTTCTTGTTCTATTTGATTGCTTAACAGATAATATTTCTTGCGATCTTTCAACCCATTTAGATTCCTTTTCAATATATTTGGCGAGTGTTACAGCTTCTTTGATTTCGCCTTGTACTCTTTGACTATCAATCAATAAATTTTTCAAATTTTTCAAATTTGGTTTTTGAGAAGTGTTTTCATAATTACTTTCATCTCTATAAACTGTTTCACAAATATTTAAGTCTAATAATGCTTTATACTTTTCCAACCAATCTTCAGCAGTTTGAGAATATGTTGCTAAATTTTTTGCCAACATTTTTAACTTTTCATCTGTGTAATAGAGATGAAGTTCAAATCTATCAGAATATTTTAAATAGGATTTATAATAATCAGGATTATGGGTGGAAAGCTCCAAGAATCTATCAAAATTTATTATGAAATCATTTTCCCCACGATATATAACTAATTTGGTTGGAAACTCACTCCTCAAAGTTTCATCAGAAATATAATCAAATCTATTATTAATTATCTTTAGAACACTTGATGGTAGCATTGATTTTACACTTTGCCTTTTTTTCCATTCATTTTTAACTAAATCATTGAAATAAGCTTCAACTTCTTTTAATAAATTAGCATCTTTGGATTCTTCAACAATATTGAGTAATAGATTGAAAAATGAGAAATTTGGAATAATTGAATGTTTGGCAAACCATTTTTCGGCATCAAGGGCAACCTTGAACCAACTAACTGGAGCAAAATTAACACTTTCACTCACCGAACAACCTAATGAGACGTTTGAGCTATAACATTTAGGAAATTTAAGAATAAATTCACCAGGTCTTTGAACTGTGTAGTGTACATCAATACCATTTTCCATTAAAACTGAAGGTTCAATGAACAAATTTGAATTTATGTTTAAAAATTGTTTTTTCAAATCATGGGAATAAAGATAATTGAAATCATCATTGGAACTAACTAACCTTTGAGTGAATTTATCTTGTTCTTTTAAACTCTCAAAGAGTTCATTTAAAATTGGTTCTTTTGAATATTCATCATCAACTTCATCTGAAGTGGCGGTATTACCTTGCAGTTTTTGTAAAACTAAATTTTCATACTTCTCTTGATCTTTGGGACTGATAAAGTACCAAATTTTATCACCACCAAGATGTAAATAGTCCATTAAATATAAAAACTGATCTTCAACACCCCATGAAGAAACACTAAATAAGTTATTGATGCTGACTTTTGATTTTGAGATAGATTCATGATCATTATGTAAGTACCTTAACAAACCTTTGCTATCAAGAGGTAAATTGTTTAAATTCCATGGATGTACAATTTCTTCCATGTTTCTTGAATTATATGACGTTGGAAACCCGGATCCATGGATTGAACTTGATAGTCCATTCGCAGTTTCAACTCTCAGATCTTCATCTTTTTCAATTTTTTTCCAAAACATAGTAATCAACTCTCTATTAGACTTAGATACCAACTCTTTATTTTCAGACAAATAAATTCCATAAAAATCTTTGAAATTGAATCTTTGGTAATCAACCCTTTGAGGATATGGAGGATCAGGAACTTCTATACCTTTATGCCAGAACGAAGCATCATAAAAAGGATATGTAGAGCTATCAACATGTGTTATGCCTTGAAATTCAACAGTGTAAGAATCAAAATTAGTGTTAAAACCTTTTGCTCTGAGGACATCTTTTGGTCTATGGAATGGATATCTAGAGTTATGAACATATGGAATTTTCTCATTGAATAACCTTACTCGTTTCTTTTCAGCGGGATCATCTGAAACCAACAATCTTCTTTTATTGTTATTATTTGGAGTGTCATTGGTTTCAGTTTGGTCACTTTCATTGGTTTTTAAACGTTCTTTGAAAGGTAGTAATATTTTACTATATGCATGTTTCAATGATGAAGATATAGAAGTCATTATTCTCCCAGTATATCCTAAATCTCTACCTATTTGGGCCCATAGTTTTTTCTTGCAAACTTTTTCATATCCACCATTTTCAGAGACAGAAAGTTCAAGCAAGTACAAATCCAATATTATTCTATCGACAAAAGGCAGCTTAGTTAATGGTGTATTTTTATCTTGATGAAATTTCAGTAGCTGCTTATAGAACTTCAATTTTTCTTGGGAAAATGATGACGAATCAAATTTTGATTGTTCTAATGTACTGAATGACAATTCTGCTAAATTTATACCAAACGTGAAATCGTATGACTTAGGTGGAACAATTTTAATAGCACTTAGCTCTTCTTTACCATAAGACTCATATAAAGATTCAATATATGAATATGGATCTTTGAATTCTTCTTCAGTAGGATACACAGTAGTGACTGATTTCATGTTCTTTAATGGTGCTTCTGAAACAGAACGTGGTGTATACTTGGTCTTGATGTTATATGATCTGATAATCGATTCGTTAGACTGAAGTGGTCCAGCAGGACCATACGGAGTAGTTTCATCCCAAACATTACCAGATGGTGTTCCATTATCTGTACCATCGTTATCATCACTCTGGATTTCAATATCAACTTCACTAACTCCATTAGACTTTTGGATTGTTGATTCATGATCTTCATCACTAGTGCTATGCGTTGTACCATTCATATATTCAGTAGTAGCGCCGTCTGATTTGAGAGTCGGGGTTGCCCTATTTGACTCTTTCGAATCGATGTTGGACATAATACTGAATAACAGACAGAAGATATCAAATATGTGATTGTGATGCTAATGTATTTATATGTGTGTATGTGAAAGTTTTGAAGTCTAGCAATCTGAATTAATAGTCTATATGGATATTTGGGTATAATTTAAATGAAAGAATTTTTTTGTAAGCTAATATGATGTTAGGTGTATATTTTTCAGCAGAAAAGGAATTTCATTTTATCATGAGAAAAAAAAAAATCAATTCATAACAGAAAATGAATTTTCATTACAAAGTGAAGATGTATTGTTCAAACTACAGGCTTCAAGTCTTAAAATACATATTTTTTTTATTGTGTGTTGGTTTCACTATTTAGTTTCTTCACTTCCACTATCTTTCAATTTCTGATACATTGAAGTAATCTGCTTACTTTTAACCTTTGCAGGCCAATATAATGAAGTGTAGTACCAAAGATGTTTCTTAAATTTATCAGCATCAATATCAGATTTGACATTACTAATGAAATCACCAATCTGTAATAATTCTTTCTTTAATAATTTAGCCCATTCCTTACGTTCTAAATTGGATGGACCTTTGTGTAATCTTTTCAAAGAATGACGCATTGGACTTAGTGTTTCTTTACACTTGTTTTCATCCATACTTTCATAACCTTCATCAGATTTATTAAGAACAACTTCTTCTTTTTTCTTCTTTTCACTACTTGATGGCTTATCAGCTAGTTGTTTTGGTTTTGGACCAGGCTTACCTTTTGGTTTTGGTGTTGTTGTAGTTGTTGATGACGATGAATTTGGAGTTGAATTCTTTGGTTTTGGACCTGGTTTTAATGCTGAAGTTCCATCTAATTTTGGTTTTCTTACTCTCTTTTTAACTTCTTTTGGAGTATTTGGAGCTGGAGAGTTTGGAATTGATTGTTTGTTGTTCAACTGTTCATATAATATAGTTATTAAAAAATCAACACGTCTTGTTAAATGGACTGAACCTGGCGATTTTTTAGCAGATTGTTTCTTATCTTCATCATCTTTTGTTTTTTCATCATTTGTACCTTCCTCAGATTTAACTTCGGTTGGATTAGGAGTATCTTCAGATTTAACATCAGGAGTATCTTCTTTTTTTATATTAGAAGAAGTGACTTCAGTTAAAAATAATTTTGAACTCAATCCTAAAAATGGATCATCTCTAATTTGAATCCATGAACCATAACCATATTTATAAACACCAACAATTAACATTTCATCATCATGTTGAGTCCAATCTGCGGTCCAACCATGAACAGGTTTGACAGGTTTACTGAACTTAAATGTTAATGGATCATCAAATTTTTCAACCGAAGATTTCAAAATTTCTAAATCCTTTGGTCTTGATAAAACTAGTTCAGCATTAATATTCTTAACACCTTGATGAGTGAATAAAATGGCTTTTCTTTCTTTTTTCTTGAGCATCCATAACGCCATTGGATTATTTTTAGAGTTAAGTGAAGGTGCAGCAGGAGAGTTCTTCTCTTTTTCTTTATGTTCAAGAGCAGCTTTTTCTAATTCACCTAAGACTTTAGAACGACGTTCTTCTTCAATTTTAACTAATTCTTTCGATTTTTCAATGATTTCTTCATATGATTTCTTGAAAGCTTCAAGATTTTTATTTGATGGTAAAACACCTTCACTGATTAGTTCATCCCATTTATCGGATAAATCACCTAATTTCAGTATTGATCTATAAATTGCTCTAACTTCCTTCTCTGAAATTTTATTATATTCTGCCTTCTTTCTTTTATTTAATCTTCTTGTATCTTCATTATAATCTTCCTCTTCATCATCGTCATTATCATGGATACCATTCATTTTATTAATAGCAGCTTGACGTCTTTGAAATATCTCAAACTGTTCCTTTAACAGCTTTTCTTCATTGAGTTTTTCTTCATGTTCTTTCAATTTTGCTAATTCCTCTTTTGGAATAATATCATCCCATTCTACATCTGCTTTATAATCAGTGATTTCAAACTGTTTTAAAAATTCTTCACCGCCTAAATTAGATTCCCCTAGATCTGGTGTTGTCTCTAAATCTTCAGCATGGTTTAAAACATCATCTAGATTCAAATTTTCTAATTTCTTTTGATTATCATTCTCTTTGAACATAGTACCAGCACCGAATTTAAGAATTTCACTTAATTCACCATTTGATGGCTCATTCTTTTTGTTTGCAACATTGGCTGTAACACCTAATGAAATAATTGCATACTCCAAAATAATTTTTTTTCTGGCTTTTTCTAAAACCTTTTCTTCAATAGTATTTTTAGTAACAAATCTATAAACCATAACATGATTCTTTTGACCAATTCTATGAGCTCTTGCCATTGCTTGTAAATCAGCTTGTGGATTCCAATCAGAATCAAAGATAATGACTGTATCAGCAGTCATTAAATTGATACCTAGACCACCAGCTCTTGTTGATAACAAAAAGACAAAATCGTTAGAATCTGGTGCATTAAAATGATCAATGGAAATCCTTCTTTGGGATGATGGAACAGTACCATCCAATCTTTGGAAATTAATACCTTTGATAGATAAATAATCACCTAAAATATCTAAGATTCTGACCATTTGACTAAAGATTAAAACTCTATGACCATCTTTTTTCAACCTTGTTAATAATTGATCTAATAAAACCATTTTACCAGAAGACATGATTAAACCTCTTAAGATATCTTCTCTTGAATGTCTACCATCTGAACTAGTACCAAATTTATTCAAAACTTGTTCTTCAGCTCCATCAAATAAATAAGGATGATTTGAAGCTTTCTTTAGTTCAATCATAACATTTAATAATGAGATTTGATTTTTATTTGGATTACCTGAATTCAAGGCAGAATAGTTTTTAGTTAAGATGTTCTTATAATAATGAGTTTGTAAATCGGATAACTCAACTCTTAAAATTCTTTCAGTTTTGGAAGGTAAGGATTTTTCAACATCTTTTTTTAATCTTCTCAAGATAAATGGTTTCAAATCTTGCTGTAAATTTTTGATAAAAATTTCTTGTTCTTTATCTTGGTTTTCAAAATCAATTTCATCATCGATATCAAATTTACCAGGCATTAAGAAATTTACTAAGGCAGCTAATTCTTTGATATTATTCTGCAATGGTGTACCTGTAATTAATAGTCTGTTAGCGACTTTGAAAGAGTTTAAAGCCTCATATAGAGAAGATTCAGCATTTTTTAATCTATGAGCTTCATCAACAGCCAAGAATTGCCATTTAATTGAACTTAAATCAGCACAATCTTTCAAAATATATTCATAAGTTGTTAATAAAATGTTGAATTTAATGTTTTTCTTTTTACTTGAATCTTGGTAAAATTCATAATCTCTAATAGTCTTTCTAGCTTTAGTATTACCTAAATAGTAAACACAATTTAAATCCGGAGACCATTTTTCAAAAGTTTCTTGCCATGCTGGAATAGTTGATAAAGGAACAACAACTAAATGAGGACCATGTTGTCTTCTTGCATAAACCAACCAAGATAAAAAACTAACAGTTTGGACAGTTTTACCTAAACCCATTTCATCTGCCAAAATACCATTTTCATTTCTTGACCATAAAAATGCCATCCAGTTTAAACCAGTCAATTGGAAATCTCTTAATTCACCATTTTTGATGAATTTTGGTTGAGTTACTAATTTTTCGAACTTTGGTCTCTGACTTGAGTAATTTGAAGATAATTGAGGTAATAATTTTGAGTTCAACCTTTTTTGAAAGTTTTTGACTTCTGATGGCCCGATTTGAACAATTAAATCAGCTAATTCCCAAGTTGATTCATCATAATTCAATCTTCTCCATTTAACAAAATATTTCAAAACTTCTTGATTTAATTCTTCGTCATAGATTCTTTTGGAATCAATGATTCTTTCAACGTTTTTGAATTCTGCAATTTCATCTAATCTTCTTTCTCTTTCAATATCCATTGATTCTAAATCTTCTCTTGTTGTTAATGAATCATGTCTTATTTGATAATCTAAGATTATAAATTGTTTGATGTAATTGTCGATTTTCTTAATACCTTTGAACTTTATAACATCTGAATATACCTCCCAAGTATTATGAATATGAGATTTTTCATTCCATTTGATTAAAAATTTGAAATCCTTTTTACACTGAACTAAATCTTGAACTTTATAATTTTCTTCAGAGGTAATTAGTTCATGAGTAACAACCATATCAATACCTTCATTTGATTGAACAGTGACATTATCCGATGTAGTGTAGTAATATATTGGTTCTTCTTCAAATTCATCGCCATCAGAGACTAATAAATCATCATCATTAGTTTCAACATTATAATTTATAGATTTATTATTTCTCGAGGAAAATCTAACTTCTTCATTGCTGAGCACTTTAGCTTTCTTGGTCTTACGTTTCTTTGCTCCAAATTTCTTTTTGGGCTTGGTAACGCCAAATTCTTCATCTGAATCAGATTCTGAATCATCAATTGTAATTTCATCAATTTCATCACCATCATCTAATTCCATGATTTTTTTATTCGATTTTCTTTTCTTTTTAGCAGGTTTCTCATCACTAAAGTCATCGTCATCATTAAAATCTGATTCAGATACTTCTTCAACATTATGATGTTTTGTAGTAGTTACACTTCTTCCAGATCTTCTCAATCCATACAGCTCTGGATTATGAAGGATTTCTTCATCGTATTCATTAGCCATGATGTCAAAGCTTATCAAAGAGCGCGTATCTGTGTTTAGGAGTGTATGTGGAGGTGTATCAATGTATTAATACTGGAATATATTCTGAAAAATGATTAAGACCAATCTTTCTCTGGATTTTCAAATAAAATAGTAAACAAATAACAAATAGGGATCAGGAGTACTCAATAAACAATATCAGCGAGTAGCTTAAGATTGATTCCAAATAAGTCAGTTCAAGTGAGGAGTTGATGTCCTTTTTAAGCGACTAAAGACCTTTCAAGAAGTCTAATGATAAATAATATGGGGATGAATAACAAATCAATAATAAACGCCCTATAATATAATCTCAATAGTCAAAAGACACCAAAAATGGGAGTATTAGATATCAATGAGCGAGTTTCAAAGATGGGTTTGTATATCTAGAGCTTATAGTGGTCTAGAGGAAAGCAACAGTGGCAAAAGATCTATTCTATCGATGGATCTTCCAACTTTAGTGAAATTTATTTGTTTTGATTCTCGACGAAAATTAAAATTTTTTTTGTTAAGTCAAATGTGAATTTCTTACATAAACAAATTAATGGTACCAGTTGGCTTCTTGTCTTATGAGTTACAAGATGGTTGGTAATAATAATTTAATGGTTTCATAATGATTTAAATATATACAGAATCAGTTAGATTTGACTCTTTCAATTGTTTCTTGCAAGTTGATTTGACCTTCATTTGCCAACGCGTTAACAGTTGATAAGATAGCAGTTAATGAAGCGACTGAAACATCTTCATGGACACCAAGACCCCATTTATTAGATTCTTCATTGGTGTTTGAGTCTAGGAAACCTAAGTTGATGAAAGTAACAGCTTTTGTTTGAGAACCTGAACCGATAGAATGTTCGTTATATGATTTAACTTCGAACTTCAAATTGAGTAAGTTGGATAATGAATCTAAAAATGAGGAGATTGGACCATTACCTTCACCGTTTAATTCGAAAACTTCACCATTGATTGCAACTTCACCTTTGAATAATTTCAAATCTTTATTGTTAACATCTTTCAAGATATCGAAAGCTTGTAATTGTAATGAACCTTCATTGTTGAAGTTGTATGATCTTTTGAATAATCTGATGATTTCTTCAGCCTTCAACTCACGACCTAATAAATCAGCTTCATTTTGGACTTTAGTAGAAAATTGAATTTGTAAGGCTCTTGGTAAATCTAAACCTAATGATCTCAAGATAACCCAAGCAGCACCACCTTTACCAGATTGAGAGTTGACTCTGATGACAGCTTCGTAATCTCTTCCGATATCCTTTGGATCTAATGGTAAGTATGGAATTCTCCATAAAGTGTCACCCTCTTTTCTTCTTCTGTTTTGAACTTCAAAACCTTTCTTAATAGCATCTTGATGAGAACCACTGAAGGCACTGACAACTAATTCACCACCATATGGAGCTCTTGGATGAACTGGGATTTTATTACATTTTTCAACAACTTCAATGATTTCTTCTAAGTTAGAAAAGTCTAGTTCTGGGGAAACACCTTGGGTGTATAAATTCAAACCAACAGTGACCAAATCAACGTTACCAGTACGTTCACCGTTACCAAATAAACAACCTTCAACTCTATCAGCACCAGCCATGACACCTAATTCAGAAGCAGCAACACCACAACCACGATCATTATGACAATGTGTTGAGATACAAACTTTTTCACGTTCAGAGATGTTTTTATGGAAATGTTCGATTTGATCAGCATAAATATTTGGAGTGGCAACTTCAACGGTTGATGGTAAGTTAAAAATGATTGGTAGTTCAACAGTTGGTTCCCAAGCAGCTTTAACAGCTTCACAGATTTGTAAAGCGAACTCTGGTGGAGTATCACTAAAACACTCTGGAGAAAATTGATAAGTCCATTGAGTTCCTTGTTGAGTTGGGTCATCTTTAGTCAAAGATCTGACTAGTTTGGTAGCCCAAACTGCTTTTTCAATAGCTTCTTCTTGAGACATGTTAAAAACAACATCTCTAAATAAATCAGAAGTTGCTAGGTAAACATGAATAGTGGCCTTTTTAGCACCAGTAACAGATTCGATAGTTCTTCTGATTAGATGTTCTCTAGATTGGACTAAGACTTGAATACTAACATCATCTGGAGCGTTTTCAACGGCATATCTTGTGAAGTCGAAATCAGTTTGTGAAGCAGATGGAAAACTGACTTCAATTTCTTTGAAACCAATTTCAACTAATTTATGGAAATATTCTTTTTTTTCTTCAACTGACATTGGATCTGGTAAAGATTGGTTACCATCTCTTAAATCGGTAGATAACCATCTTGGAGCTTTTTGGATATAATTATCTGGCCATGATCTATTTTTTAAACCAATTGGTTTGAAAGGTTTATATTTGGTTGAAGGGTCTTTTAATAAGTTTTTGTATTGTAAAACCACAGGAGGAATGGATTTGTTGGACGCCATTTTTATTATTGATGGTTTGAACATGACTGAGACTTATCTTAAAAGCTTAAAACAAGAGTATAAGTACAAAAATCAAATAATTCTTTTGATATTTCATCATGAGTCAAGTGAAAACTTTTTTTTAAAGTGGAGTGGTTTGTCATTTAATTGTCTCGACTCTCCGACTCTCCGGTTCAGGCGTATTATGTCATTTAGGCAGGGTATATTACATAATACAGAAGGAAGTTCCTGCCGGAGTAAGTCGCAACTTACAATGACTCACGAGTCACGAACAAGTCACAAGCCCAGTGTGAGTCAGTAAAAAGCGGGGTGCGAATTAAAAATTGGTGAGATGCCTGAATTTGAGTTTTGTGGTAAAAAAAATTGTGGTTTATCTCAAAAGAATAATACACAACTTAAAACATACAATCAGCGACTACTGCCTGTTACGAACCATAGATATATATATATATATATATATACTGCTTCTCAGTTTATCTGTGAAATCTTCATGTTATTAACCTAGCATTGATTAAACGAGTATTTTAAATATTATCTAAACCAATTAAATTTTTTTTACTGCACTTGTATGATAGCGTTATAGTGACTGCCCAAACAGCTTTATTCAAAAGATTTGAATCGTAGGATGGAAGGTATGCAACACTAATGGCCATGAGAATCACAACACACAATAGCAACTAAATGTGAAGAAAATAATATCAATGCACCAATGTTTTTTGTTATCTTTTCAAAATTTGTCTAACATTTTGACATTCAGAAAGTTATTTTGATGATACATTCTACTACCTGGTAAGACAATAAATATTTTCTCAGGTGTAATTTTTATACTTCAAATGCATAAATTTGGTACTGAAATAATTACATATTTTCAATTTTTTTAAATTCAGAGGTGTAAAATCATTAATGTGACTTAAACAGTTGCAACCATTCGTTTTTAATCCTCCAATTTTTTAAAAGCTCTAAACTACCAATATGTAACAGCTTGATGAATTTACAATCCTATAAACTTAGAAATTCAATATTCACAATACTTTTCAATCTTACTAATTACCAGAGTTTCTAAATCTAACATAAAATCATCTTTCGATGTACCACTGGAAGTATAAAGGAACTATCTTGTATCTATTGAAGAGCTAACTGTGCTAGAGATTTCTAAAACTCAAATTCAATCTAATGATGATTATTAATTGTTTTATTAATGGAGAAGGTAATATGATTGAGGCTTCTCAAACTCGTGAAATCGTTAATACGCGATTGAGTTAGCTGATAATGGTGAAAAATTATCAACGGGAAAACACAATCAAAGTTTCTATTGTGTAAATCTAACCTTAGATATGAATAATTTGAAGAATAGACTGGACGATAGACTATGGAGACATCATGTCTTCAAGTGTTTATAATGTCCATAGAAACTGCTTGTACCCAAGTCCTGAAACAGATATCTCAAAAATATAATATGTACCTCGATATGGTAGTAAGTATTCTTATCAGTACATTCTGAGGTAACATATCAAAGTCTAAAGACTTAAACTATCAATCTAACAGCTGGTATCTTTTTTCAAGGTGTTTAAACCCAACTTCAAACACATGATCCTCTTCCTCATACAAATTTAGCATCTCAAGCAAATTATTAGCCTGAAATGAAACTAACGGGGTGAATTTTAGTTATTGTCTATCTTTTTAGCACCAATTTTTCCATTAAACCAACTAATCTATTGGCTCCTCCTGCGTTAATACCGCTCATGGCTTTTATTTCGTTGGCAACTTTGTGAAACACTTTTGACTTCTTATCTTGATCTTTATTTATATTCAACCAAACTTCCCTTGAAAGTAATATCTTGACTCCTCTGACTCATACAAAAATATTGATCTCTCAACATCTAAAAAAACGACCTTGATGATGATCTCAGTCGTAGACACAGACTTGAATCTAGTTAATATCTCATCTAGAGGAAGTTGAAGTCAAGGACAGCGAAAATTATTCAAAAGTCCGATTAGATGAAAAATACACAATTCGACTTCTTTCATTTTACTATATTCATTGATTTTAGGGTTTACATGGCTTTATTGTCTATAGAAACACTCATATTTCTCTCAGCTCATTTCAACTGACTGATATTTCAAATGATTTTTGGTTTTATTGGTTGATATTATAAATAAACAAAAAAAAACATGTATTGGTGCAACCCATTTTAATGTCAATAAAACTGGCCCTCACTCGTTCTTCAACCTCGTCACACAGTATGAACTATATACACAGCATTATTAACTGCCAAGGTCATGAAAGGGTCTATAAAATATAGCAACAAAATAATACGATTTTAAAAAAAGGTTCTGTAATGCATAATAGAACATCAAGAAAAAATCAATTGTCATTAGTGGAACAGATTGACAAAAACTGCACTGTATATTGACATATCTTCAAGACGTAAGTTTAGTAATAAAATGAGTTATGACCATTGGCAATTCTTTGTGAGGGATTCGGGGTGGGGGGTGGGGGGTTTTCTCTTAGATAATCGTATTGTTCATATTTGGAAAAGCAAAAACACAACGACCTCACTATTGTCAGATAAGCCAAATACACTTGCCCGGAATATACCATCACTTCAAACAACTTAATGTTCATGAACAGTACAATCTTATAGCACAATTGAATCCACAATGTAACTACTGAATCTATAAAAGGTTTAAGCTTTGATATATTCTCCAAAAATCTAGTCCCCAAATCTAAAAAGTCTAGAGTTTAAATCCTGTCTTCGAGACCCTCTCTAGAAGTCAAAACTTGACAAGTTGTGAAGTGGGCCAGTGGCCTGTGGGCCCTGGCTCGTGAAGTTCATCTGTCAAAATATTGTGGAATTAGTCTCAAGCTTCAGATCAAGCTTCTAAGTTCTCGTATTTAATTGATTTTATGCAATAATTTAAGCTTCTGTACCTTAAGTGGCATATTAGAACTTTAAATTAAGTCATTAGAAAATTAAATCATCTAGAGCTGGTGAGTAATCAATTGGGAGCGTAAAGCAACTAAAATTTGCTATCTCTTCTTACACAAATGTTTAATATTCATGATAAATATAATAAATATATGTTGATCAAAACATCCTTGCCTAAATAAATATAAATCTATAGTCCGTATAAAATTATCACCGTTTTAAGTAAGATTCTCTAACTAATCAAAACCAAATCCATTAGAAAACTCACTTTAATGTAAGTTGATATACTCATCTTTAATCCAAACTAAATTGGTATACGTTTGAGTTTTATTGAATGTGTCCTTAAGATATATTGAATCGTTCTTACCCTCTTTCAGAAAATCAATCATGCTAAGAACTTCTTCAGATTCTTCAGATTTTAATTCTTCTGCTGAACATTGGTTTAAGTCCTCATCAACTTTTATTAATTCAAATTCTGAGAATGCAGATCCCAATCTTGGTAAAAGTGGTTCTGAGATAACGTCTAAATCAATTACTGGAGATTTAGCAGATTCAAAAGTCTTTTTAAAAGTTTTATTGTTACCAAATGATAAATAAGTATCTCTTCTGTCTGAATTCAAGTAATCATCTGTTTCTATACTGATTGGACTATCCAAATATTGGTTGTGATTATCAAAAATTGATTCAGTACTGGATAAACTAACAGCTGTTGATCTTCTATGAAATGATCTTCTTCTTTCATGAAAATTTGATGATGAAGGTGTAGTTGGTTGTGAACTGTTCATATTTGCTGGTGAGACAGGTGCTGAGCATCTCACATTCTTGGATGTATCAGTTTTAGGAAATTTATATTGTGAAAGTTTGTCAATAACAGTATTATCAACAGCAATATTTCTCTTGTGTCTTGAAGAAGTTTCACCAAATGAGAATGATATTGTTGGTGAAATTGAATTGGATGTGAATTTTAGAGGCATTATTATGATATTAACGATAGACTAAAACCCTATAGTATACAATGCTCGATAAATTTTAATCTCGCTTTGCAGAACATTCGTGAGGTTTTATATCAAAATTGTTTCAAGGAATTTGACAAACGATAATATTCTTACTCGTATTATCGACTGACACATATGCTTGATTTGAACAATGTGCCTAAAACTGACATATATCTGCATTTCCAGACTGTAATTTCTTTTTTTTTGATGACAAACAAAACTATTCCTCCTTGCAAATGGATCCATTAAATTAGACCATTTTGCTTCTAGATGCAAAGACTCAAGAGTGATGATTCTATAACCGTGGCTGTTTCAGTGATCGCTGATTCATCAGAGTTGTCTCCCTCTTGAAGACTCACTGTAAATGAGAAGGCGATGGTATATAGCTGTCAATGGACATTGTGCTGCAGTTTATGTCAACGAGTTTCCACCATATACAAATAATGGCCCTTTCTATGGATACTCAATCAATTTGAAATCGAAAACAGCACTACAGAATATAAGATTGATGAATTTACATGTAAAAACCGTTGTTTGCATTTGTAAATCAATTTTAGTGAGGTATCCATTTGTTCATAATGCTAACGGTTTATTACTAAATCTGTGCGCTTATCAGAAATGGGACACAAAAAGTTCCATAATTTCTTTTTGAAAGAGCAACATTACATAGATTATTTGGTTTGTGGAAACATTTATTTCAAAAGTTCAAACTTCATACATAGCTTCAGCAAAGCCCGCAACTGAAGCCTCCCTCTAGTAACTACTCCTAGAATATATTACAAGTGCTTATCTATTAATTATTTTGCCACAGAGTCCATAGTGAACAATGTCGAAAATTTAAATTACATATTTTTAAAAAAATACAAAACTGCCAAGTTTTAGATCAAACGTGTGAAAACCTTGAAAGTATAACAATTGATTGCTGAATCCTGCATCAACACTCCCTCCTCATGTATATATCTTCACCAGCTTTAAGAATAATAATAGTAGATTATAAAGTTGAATCAGCAGGTGAACTAAAAATTACCTTGACCTTCATGGCATCAAGAAGTTGTTCTCTTAAAAGAATAACTCTCATTTTGATGCGAAAGTATATCATAGAGTGTAGAATCGAGCCGAGAATCAATATTGATGTTTCTGTACCATGTGGTCTCTGTGTACGGGAATGGATACGTTTGATTTATCTGGAAAATTGGTCATTTTTCAGGTTTCTTTAGTTCTTGTTTTTATGTTCCATTTACAATATGATTATTCTCATTATATATGCGAGTGAGTTTATCATGCTAACTATTTTACTCTTCACATTCTGCGTGAGTTGTGTACCAAAGTTCTATAGTTTATATTATCGATGTATACTTCAATTTATTTATTCTCCTGATATATGATGTATCATGTCTGATTATCAGTTATAAGTCTTATCTATAGATCAAGATGTATGAATTATTATAGAGAAAAAAAAAGATAGAGAAAAAAAAAAATGAGGTTCTAGATTTTTGTGTCAAAATATATGATTTTGAGTACTTACTTACAAACTGACTTCAATCTCACACTACACAGAATAATTCATAATTTAAATTATATCTATATATAATAATAATAATTTAATATAAGATGCACTACTCAATGTCTAAACCCTAAAAACTTCAAAACAACAAAACAAACTGATAACTTTTCTATAACTATTTGGCAAAACAACCAGCAATAAATAACAACAAAATTTAAATCAAAATCAAAGTTGAAACACAAATTTTCAAAAAACTATTTAAAAAATTTCACAAATAGAAAAGTAGTTTGTAAAAACTCAACAGCAAAAAACACATTTTAAAAATTAATCGGTAACCTTTATTTTATATTATCTTACCTTTCTTTTCCTTTATCTTGTATAAATATTTAAATACCCAAAACAAAAAATATTTAATAATAATGAATTATAAAAAAAAATAACATCAACAACTTTTCTGAACCTAAATTAAAATATCTTTATTTTTCTAAAAATCAGAAAAGATATTGAGAAAACACGAAAAGAATTGTAAAAATAACTTTCTTTCCCTTTGAATAAAATGTAAAAAACCCCAACGATCATATTTATGATTGAGACATCTGAACTGTGCAAAACAATGTTAGCTAAATAATGGTAATTTTAATTAGCTAAAACAATAAAAAAATGAACAACAATATATAAAAACAAAAAGCAAACAATAAAAATAAAAATACAAACAAAACTAACAAAAATTAAATGGCTCACCACCATGAATTGTTGTTAGCAGTTGAAGAAGGTTGGCTTGGACGTGAATTATTACCATAAGAGTTAGAGCCAAATCCAGAGTTGCCATATGAAGATGAGTTACCAAATGAACCTTGTTGAGAATAACCACCAAAAGAGTTATTTGAGCGACGCATATCTCTGCTTTGTGTGTTACGGTTGGAGCCACCTTTACCTCCACGACCTTTACCATAAGAATTTTCTTTAGCGATTGAAGTCAAGAATTGTGGAACTTCTTGATTGGCTTCTGATAAGATTTCAACGAATTCTTTGGCAATATTTTTATTATTTCTGTTGAAAAAAGCAGTTGCAACACCAACATTACCAGCACGACCAGTACGACCAATACGATGAACATAATCATCAATATCAGATGGCAAATCATAGTTGATAACATGAGTAACATTTGGAATATCTAAACCTCTTGCAGCAACTGCAGTAGCAACTAAAATTGGAGCTCTACCTGATTTGAAGTACTCTAAAGCACGTTCACGTTCATTTTGGGAACGATCTCCATGAATTGAAGTAGCTGGAAAGTTTTGAGTAATCAAGAAATCTGATAAGTAATCAGCCATTCTTTTAGTTTCAACGAAGATTAAAGTTAAACCATTTTCATCAGCTGATAAAATATCTAGTAAGAAAGATTTCTTTTCATTATCTTCAACATAGATAACCTTTTGTGTAATGTTTTCTGAAGTTGAACCAACTTTACCAACAGACAAGAAGATATAATCTTTCAAGAAATCACGAGCTAAATGTTGGATATCAGCTGGGAAAGTAGCAGAGAACATTAAAGTTTGACGATCAGCAACTTGTGGCATATCACAATCTTGAACAATGTGTCTGATTTGTGGTTCAAAACCCATATCTAACATTCTATCAGCTTCATCTAAAACTAAGTATTTGATATTTCTCAATGAGATAACACCACGTTCTAATAAATCATTTAAACGACCAGGGGTAGCAACTAATAAATCACAACCTCTTTCGATATCTCTGATTTGGGTACCGATATCAGAACCACCGTAAACAACAGTTGGTCTGACCCATGATCTATAAGTGAATTTTTTAGCTTCATCGTAAATCTGAGAAACTAATTCTCTTGTTGGAGCTAAAACTAAAGCAGTTGGGTAACCTTTTCTTCTTGAAAATTGAGTAGTTGGTGCTGGAGTTGGTGATGGACCATTGATGAAAGATTCTGATAAGATTGGAAATAAAAAACCACCAGTTTTACCTGAACCAGTTTGAGCACAAGCCATTAAATCTCTACCTGCAGCAACAATTGGAACGGAATATTTTTGAACTGGGGTTGGTTTTGTAAATCTAGCACATTTGATGTTTTCTAATAACACAGCCTCTAATGGTGGAGAAGTGAAAGTTGTGATTGGTTCTGGAACACCTTCACCTGAAGCTTCAACTGGGATTTCATCGTAATTGTCAAAGTTAATACCAGAAGATTGGAAAGCAATGTCATCAGCTTCACCAAATAATTCTTTTTCTGTTTGAGGGTTGGATGGAGCTGGAATATGTTTACCATCAACGAATTTACCTTGACCTTTAACCGGACCACGTCCGTTACCGCCAAAGTTTCTTTGACCACCGTAACCACCATTTCTGTTATTGTTTCTACCACCGTAGCCAAATCCACCGTTACTGTTACCATAACCAGAGTTATAACCACCGTTTTGGTTATTGTAACTAGCTCTATTATAACCAGAGTTGTTATAGCCAGAATTGTAGCCAGGATTGTATCCACCTTGATTATCAAAGTTTCTAGCGTCACCATTTGGTCTTGATCTAATGTGAGGTGGAACATAAGATGAGCGACCACCGTTTGAGGCGTCAGCTCTAGCATTAGCACCGTTCTTGATGCTTAAGTTTTGTAAATCATTTGAGATTTGATCAGTCATGTCTTAATTAGTAAATGTAAATAAAGAGGAAACCTTTTCTTTATTCAATTTTTTTTTTTGCCTCTTTTTTTTTATAAAAATTTTCCAATTTAATTTCTTCTTTGGTTTCCTCTTGCGGAAACTTACTCAATTGAGAATTACGAGAAAGAAAGACCTCGGAACTCAGGTAGTTGGACTATAACCTTTACTTCACTCTCTGAAGTTCAAATGAGAACTTTATACCACTTACAATATTTGATAATAATGCTGGTATATAATGGACGGTATTCCCAGAACTTGGGTACTTCTCTCTAGTAGATCAGTTCTGCCTTCTCAATACCATCACAAAACAGAAAGGATTATACCACAATTTTTTACTGTTATATGACAGAAAGGGATTAATTTAAAAGACTATAAAATTAGCTAGATATTTCCCTCCCATCTCTATACATACGAATCATTGGCACTATTATGTCTTCAAATATTGATAGGTTAGATATAAAGCAAGCAGTTGAATCCAAAGGATCAAGCTCTATTGATCAAACTGATGAAATCACGAAAAACTCTTCTTCAGCTTCAGAAACAGGCGAATTATTCTCAGTCAGTCCAGAATCCGTGAACGCTGGGTATTTCAATAGATTTATTGACTCTTTCAGAAGAAAGGACGAATTCAATGATGCTTTGAAAAGTGTTTTAGATAGTTCAGATAAAGAAAAGCAAAATGCCACTAGAAGTTTAAAGTCTCGTCATGTTACTCTTATTGCCATGGCTGGTGGTTTGGGTACTGGTTTATTAGTCGGTAATGGTAGAGCTTTAACTTTAGGTGGTCCATTAGGTTTGATCATCTCTTATATCATGGTTGGTTCAATGTTATTTTCAACAATTTTAGCTGCTGGTGAATTAGCAGTTTCTTATTCATCAATGCAAGGCGGTTTTAATGCTTATACCTCCAAATTAGTTGACCCGTCTTTGGGGTTTGCGGTTTCCTGGAATTATGCTATTAATTGGTTCACAGTCCTACCATTAGAGATGGTTACAGCTGCAATGACAATTAAATTCTGGTGTACTAGTGTCAATTCAGATATCTTCGTTGCTATCTTCTTCAGTTTTATTTGTATTGTAAATCTATTAGGTGCAAAAGGTTATGGTGAAGCAGAATTTTGGTTCAATTTATTCAAAGTTTTAATGATTATTGGATTTATTATCTTAGGTTTAATCATTGATCTTGGTGGTGCTGGTAATCAAGGCTTCATCGGTATAAGATATTTAAGAGATCCTGGTTTATTTGCTAATGGGTTTAAAGGTGTCTGTGCAGTTTTCGTTACTTCCGCTTTTTCATTAGGTGGTACTGAATTTATGGCATTAACTGCTGCTGATCAAAAAAACCCAAATAAAGCAATCCCAAGAGCCACTAAACAAGTCCTTTACCGTTTAGTCTTCTTCTACTTATTATCAATTTTTGTTGTTTGTTTGTTAGTACCTTTTAATTCTCCATTATTAATGGGATCAGGATCAAATCATGGTGCTCCAGTTTCTCCATACGTTATTGCAATTGAATCATACGGTATCAAAGTTATTCCACATATAATTAACGCTGTCATTTTGATTGCTGTTTTATCTGTTGGTAACTCTGCTCTATACTCTTCATCAAGAACCTTTTATTCACTAGCCAAACAAGGATTTGCTCCAAAATGGTTTGATTACGTTGATAAGGAAGGTCGCCCAATTAGAGCCATCATGGTTTCTATTATTTGTGGTTTATTCAGTTTTATTGCAGCTTATGATGATCAAGAATCAATTTTCACTTGGTTGTTATCATTATCTGGTTTATCAACCATTTTCACTTGGAGTACAATTTGTTTAAGTCATATCAGATTTAGATCAGGTTTAAAAGCTCAAGGTAAATCAATCAAGGAATTAGGTTACAAATCATCAAGTGGTGTTTATGCTTCTTATTATGCTATTGCATTAAACATCTTTATTTTGGGTGCACAATTCTGGATTTCATTATTCCCAATCGGTGGTGATGGTTGTAATGTTGTTTCATTTTTCCAAAATTATCTAGGTATGTTTTCATTTATTCTATTCTATTTTGGTCATAAAATCTATTTACTCCTCACAAAGAGTAATAGGTTTGTTTGGTTTTGTATAAAAAGTGAAGAGATTGATCTAGATTCTCATAGGAATATTTATGATGTTGAATTATTAGAATTTGAAAAGAATGCTGAATTAGAAAATTTAAGGAATGGATCTTGGCATAATAGAGTATTTGACTTCCTTTGTTAACATCATCATGGTCTCATATCTAACTATAATCTTCGCTGCCGCCATCATACTCTTGTCTATCTTAGATAGTTTTTACCTTTGTTTTTTAATTCATTATTTGATTTATTTATTCCATTGGATTATACCATTTTTCATTTTAATACGTTCATTTTACCTTTATCCTTTCATTTTCATTGGGTCATTTATCCTGATTACTGTTACTATTCCTTTTTTATATTGTTACAGTATTAATATTGCATTTATTTTGCTTCGATTTTATATATTCTAATATATTATTAGTCTTTTTTCCCCAGATTAAACGGACAGGTTTTGTAAAAATTGATAGAAGATATCAAATATTCATGACTACTTTAAATTAATAATACAGTTTTGGTCGTAAATTGGGTTGAGCTATATATAATGAGAAAGATCCATTTGTCATTAATAGATTCAATTCTTATACTTTTTGGATTTTTGTTAATAAAAAACAATTAAACATTAATTATTCTTCTTCTGAAGATTCAGAACTTAGATCGTCTCCTGAGTCAGAATCATCATCATTATTGTTAGTCGAGTTTGGATTATCAAATAATTCAATTTTCTTTTTCAAATTTTCAATTTGTCTTGATTGTTCAGCTTCTGATAAATTTTTAGATTTTTTAGTCTTTCTGACACCATTGCTTGATGAACGTTTTGTTGAAGGAGATTTCTTTTTAACAACTAAGGAATATAATTTTGATAATGTTGTGTTATCTAACAAATCCATGTCTAGTTCGATCTCTTCTCCATTCTCAGATGAAAGGTTCAAACTTTGACTTATGATTGCTAAAACTTCAGACATTTGAGATTCATTCAAGTTATCAATACGTTCACTCAACTCTTTCTTCATGTCATATGTTACAATACTTGGAGCATCACTTCTTCTTCTTCTCTTTTTGATCTTTTTATTTTTTCTTTTATTTAAACTTCTTTCTTTTCTTAATTTATCTAACTCTTGTTTTTTCAATGTATCCAATTGTTGTTTCATTCTTTCTATTTGTTCTTCCAAGAAAGAAATGGCAGGATTGGAAATAAGACTTTCATCAATTGCTTCTACTTCAGATTCATCATCAGTGGTGAATTCATCATCAGATTGATTTGGAGTTGAGGGAGTTTGCGGTCTATCAATCCATTTTTTGTCGAAAATTGCTTCTAATCTATGGCCCATCATATTAACAGGAGATCCTTCAGGATTGAATGCATAACAATTTTTGAAAACCAATTTGACATCTGATTCAAATTGGTCTGCATTTTCATACTGATTATTGTTCAATTTATTTTGGATGGTTTGGAAATCCATTGGTTCTTTAACATAATCAAAATATGTTGGGCAGTTTAAAGAAACTGGATCCACAGGTTCTAAAAATGGATAATTAAATGATTCATACTTTTTAGAAGCTAATTCCTTCAAAATTTGTTGAGAGAATCTTAACTCAGCAACGAATTTCTTCTTTCTAGGTCTAATATCGTATGGCATATCTTTTGGCTTCGGTGGGTGAATTTCTCTTTTTGGTCTTCCATTTAAAGTTGTGCTTGAATCTCTTCTTATAGTTGGAACACCTTCTGAATTGAGTTCTCCTTGGATTGGAGTTGATTTTCTTCTATTGCCTGAATTGACAGCTTTACTAGTGATTGGTAATTCTTTTGGTGGCATATTTAACAAGTGTTTTTCAAAACTTGCTTGAATATTTCTTCCCATTTGTGAAATTGCACTATCAACACCATTGAACTTTGAACAATTGTCCACTATCAAGTTGAAGTCATCGATAAATTTTGAAATGTCATCATATGCATTAACAGTTAATTTTTTTTCTATAGTAGTTAAATCCATTGGTCTTGTGATAAAATTGTAATATAAAGGAATGTTTAATTTGACTGTATCAACAGGTTGCAAGAACGGTTTAGCATCTTTCATTCTTTTGATTATCTTTAAAATCTTGATTGAATATTGTTGTTGATGTTTTGGAATTGGAACTTCAGGTAAATTATCCATATCTGGTTCAGAAGGAGGCTTTGGAGCAGGTGTTAAGTTTGAATAATCGATTTGAGGCTGATCAACAGATGTAGTAGGATCCAACGATTGAGCTGGAGTAGAATCAATCTCAGTTTTATTATCCTCTTCAACCTTTTCTTCGGTCACAACAGTTTCCGGTTTCACAACATCCTCGACTTTGATGTCTTCATTTTCTTTAACTTCTATTTCATCCGCCTTGTCTTCATTCAGTTTCACTCGTTTAACGTCATCCACCTCTTGTTTATCTTCTAAGTCATGTTTAATTGATGGTGATGGTAATGGCGGAGATAAAGGTTTGGTAACTTGAATCTCATCAGTCTTTATTTGTGAAACTTGTTCCTGTATTGTTGAGTCCATGATGTTGTGATTGTGAGTGTAAGTTATTAATAGGTTTCCCTGTTATTGAGGTGTATGTTTATATGTATCTATAATGAAAAGACAAAAAAAAAACCCAAACAAACTGGAAAGCTGAATTAAAATATAAAACAAAAACAAACCCGAAAATAGAGAATTACCGATTTCGGATGTTTTCTTTTGATTGATTTTTTTTTTATTTTGAAAAAATGAAATCTTTATAAAAATAGGGAAATGTCGCGTTTAAATACAAAAAAATTCACTGCCGATTTTTCAAAAGAGCTCCGGTGGCAAAAAATAAAAAATATTTTTTCAAGATTACATAACTGAGAATGCTTGAATGCTTAGTCAGAGATTATGTACTGCTATCGACCATTTCATAGTTTTTACACTGTGAGTTGAACTCCAGGATAATAATACAATGCATTTTTTCTATATATACACGCTTCTCACAAATGAACAGTCAATAAATCATTATAACTAAATGGTTTGTTACATGTAGGACATTTTCTCATTCTAGCATCCAATCTTTCCTTTGTACAATCTTCACAGAATACATGTCCACACTGTGTTATAGCTGTATTCTTCCAATTCTTAGAGCACAATGAGCAATAAATCAAAGATCTATATTGCTCTAACTCTTCAGAATTTAATGCTTCACTTGATTGAGATTTAAATTTATCCAATTGCTTAATCAATAATAGATTTGAATTGGTTAATTTTTCATTATTCAATTTCAACAAAGTTTCGCTTTTGACCAAATTTGATTGTGTCTTTGATAATTTATCCAAATTAGCGGATTGTCTTTCATATTGCTTGGAGATTTCTTTATTTTTCAACTCAATTGATGACTTCTGTTTCACTAAAAAATCAATTTCCTTTTGTTTCAATTCAACTAATTTGTTTGAATTAGCTAATTCGTTGTTTAAATTCTCAATTTCTTCAGTTGATAGATTCTTTAAGTCTTTTAAATTGATTAATTTCTGTTCGTAACTTTTATTTAGATCCTTCAAATCTCTTAATTGTAATAAAATTGAATCTTTTGATCTCATTGCGCTAAAGTATTTCTGATCAGCTTTTTGTTTTTCTATTTTATATTTATTTAGATTTTGTTCAATCTCGATTATAGAATTAAGCTTCTTGAAATTATTTGAGCAAGTCTGTTTAAATAGGTTTTCCAAACTTTGAAGTTCTTGAGTCAATATAGAATTTTTCTTTTGTAATGATTCTAAGTCATTATCATTAACTTCTTCTGGTTTTATATTATTGAAATTGATAGAGCTGATCAGAGTTGATTGATTGTCTAAAAATTGTTTGACTTCTGTGATAATTTCATCCGTAGTTGTTTTTGATTCCAATATGGATATTTTTGATAATAAGTCATCCCTTGTAGTTCTGATTCTAATTAGATCTTTTTCTAAAACTTCATTCGCTTTTAGAACCTTCGCCTTTTCACTTTCAAAGTTTTCATTGAATAGATTTTTTAATTCATTTGAGTTCTTTTCAAGTAGTTCATAATTATTTAACAAAGAGTCATATTTCAATGCTAGTTCAGTGTTTGTGTTTTTCAGCAATTCAAATTCTTTGAAAATCAATTGATATTCCACTGAAGACTTAACCTCATTGACATTAATCATCTGATGTTTGTTCAAATGATTGATTTCTTCCTGCAATTTATTCAACTTTTGGACTTGGTCATTTATTATATTCTCTTGGGTTGCGATAAACGATTTTAGCTGATTTAGTTCTATATTCAAATTTTCAACTTGATCTTTATCTTCACTCTTGATTGCTGTTTCAGGAACATTATTTTGTTTATCATTATCATTAGTAGTGTCTTCATCATAATTTTTAATTTCATTTATTCTTTTGATTGTGAGACTATTTAGTCTTTCATTTTGTTTGATAAATTCTAGATATCTATCATTAATTTCTTTATGCTTTGAAGTCAAAGATTCATTTCTCAAGATTAGATCATTTCTTGATAGTTTCAACTCATTTAGTTCTTTACTTAATGAATTAAAGCTATTAATTGGATTTTCAGGTAGTTTTTTGATGAATTTATTTAACAACTTATTCAATGTGTTTCTTTTTAGGTCCAAATTCTTGAGAAATTCATTATCTTTAGTTGTTAAAAAATCGCCTGTTACAATTATATCAACAACCTCTTCTTTATCTTCTTCATCTCCAACTAATGCTTGAAAGTATTCAACAAATTGGTCAATCCAGCCATTTAGTAGTAAAAGTTTATTCTTGAATAGTTCATAGTCATTTGTGGATTGCTTAATCTCTGACTCTAGTATTGACACTTTAGTCTTGTATTGAATTAACTGTCTGTAAATAGCTTCCTTTTGGAAATACACAACATCTCTCTGAGTAAGTGGACCATCTTCGGACAGCTCATCCAGCTTTTGACGCTTTGTCGTTGATTCTGGAGCGTCTAAGCCTCTTTTATCAGACATTTTGACTAATGAAATGATGATAACAGTTAACTAATGTATTGTTTTCATGTTTTTTTTTGTTGAAAAAAAAAAATCAGAAATAGTTCCGGTATAGTCACGTTCTTCTGCACGTGACATACTGCCGAATCTGATTATGTCATCCGATTTCAAGTTTCTTGTCATATTTTTAATATTCACTTTTGCTTTTTGACTTGTTATTTAGCTTCTTATTGCATTACTTTCATTCGTTGGCCTTGTTTTTAGTTGTGAATCTCATTCAGAATATCTCCCACGTCTTTCTTATCAACATTCATTCCTTTAAACTGGATCTTTCTAACTGTGTCAGTGTGTGTTTTTTTTTGAAATAATTGATCCAGTCAATTGTTAACAGCGGTGTGTTTTGGTTATTGTTTTAATCCTTCCTATTTTTTTTACAAAAGTATTCTTTTAGATTATTATTTGATTGTTACCTGCATTTGATTCATTGTTACTAGCTAGTTTTTTGCTTCGTTATAAGATAAAGGTTGAAATTTGTGACAAAAGCTATATTTAGAAAGACGCCTGCAACTTCGGGTTCAGCATGGAATTCATTGAAAAACCGTCATCCGTTGTATTGAGAGACTCCTTATCATCTAGAAGCTCTTCAGTTGACAGACTTTGTGACTTACCACCAAAAATCGAGTTTCACATCAAAGATAGTGAGAACCTAAACAGCGAGGAGACTTTGGTAAACCTGAAACAATTATCAAACCAATTTACAAAATTACAAAATAAATCATCATCATCATCTCGTTGTAATTGGTTGAGATTGACATTATTATCATTTCTCAGATCAAATCAATTTGTTCCAGCAGATCCCGAAACAATCAGTAACTTTTCAACAATTCTGATCAAATATTGGTTGTTCTTACTGGCTGAGTTATTCAAAAATTGGAATAACATTTCATTTGTTGATAAAACTTGTTATTTAGAATGCATTTCTAGATTGGTCTCAAGAAAGGAGCTTGTTGAATCAAGGAATGAAAATTTCAAAGATCTGTTAATATTAACTTTGAACTTAATTTATAAGAAACTATTCAGCTTGAAAATTCTATCAATAAGTTTGAATGGTTTTGTTGGTAAGGTTTTTAATTCTTGTTTTATGTATTTACCAAACTTTGCAGAAATCTTATTATTCACTCTATTTATCAAAAATGGTTCCATTACCAAGTTTAATGAAAATATCAGCTCTTTTATAGCTAATAATGATTATCCAATTCATCTATTAAACTTAATAAATTACAAAGGTGACGCTTATGATCCAACCAAATCAAATAGAAATTGTATGTTTGCCCCAAAGAGGACTATATTCAACATAGTTTCAATTGATGAAGAATTTCCCAATGAATATAATGAAGTTCTTGATCAGTATGATCAGTTGAAAATAGATTTAAAAGATAGCAACTGGGTTAAAAGATGGGCAAGTTTTGACTCTGACATATTTAAGAGTTTTCTTAAGCATAACTTAGAATCGAGTTTCAAGTATCAAAATGTTACAGATTTAAACAACCTTATTCTCAATCAACCTGGTGGAATATTGATTTACTCGCATATAGTCCAAATATTCAAATCAAATTTCAGAATGTTAAAAAACTTAAAAAATACTCAGTTTAAAGAATCAACTAGTTCGAATAATAATGAAAATGTTGCATTCTACTCATCAAAGTCAAATCTAAGTAAGAACAATTATTCAAACTCCTTAAATAATTCTTCATTTTTAAGTTTATTCAAGATTTTTCAATATTCACCATCCTCTTCATCATCATTGATAATCAATTATTTTGAATCAATTTTATTGTTAAGTGCCCAAAGGATTTCTTCATTCAATCCCCAAGATTGTGAAATCATTTACGATTTTCTGTTAGAAATCTCTTTGAATTTGACCACTGAAGACCACAATAATCTACTAGTCAATTTGAATTGGGAATTCTGGTTGAATGGATTACTCAATATGATTAAAACTGAGAATATGGTTTGTATTTCAAAATCATTGTGTTCAATTTTCAATCTTTGGGAATTTATACCTATTGAAATTTATCCTAAAAATTCAAATGAACTAACCATATCTAAAAATCAACCGGTATTAATAAATTTGTCATGTTTTCTGATCTCTAATTCAATCTGGGAAAACTTATTTATCCATTGGCAACCATTAATCAGACATTTTTATCATAGATTGATCATTTTCAAAATAAGTGGTACAAATAATGAATTTTTGAATGAACTAGTTTTGAATAAATTAAAACAAACTTATGATTTATTCTTAAGATTTTTAAGCCAGAATAATACCTATAATAAAAGTTTATTAAAATTCGAGATGTTACCTTCGATGCCAATTTTCAATAAAAAATTAATCATCACATTTAATAACAATAATACTGATTCAATTTCATTGCATCATCACCATGAATTCATAAAGAAGAATAGTTCAGCAACTTCTTTATCAACTAAGAGAAATAATTCATACATCAATGTTTTAGAAAATCACAAAAATATGAAAAACAAGCTGAGCCCAAGTCATTCAATAAGCTCAACCTTACTGGGGCCATCAGTGGTTTCAAATAAAAAAGTCTATCCGTTTGATATATTTGATGACGCAATTTATAATATATCAAGTAATAATCCATCATCAAGTCCAGTTTCTCAATCAAAAATATCTTCTAGATCTTCATCTATAGGATTTGCTAGTAATAACAACTCCCATATGGCAGGTAAACTGAGTTCATCAACTTCAAAGTCTACCAATAATGAAATTTACTCATCAAGGTCTTCTTCATCTTCAACTTTGAAAAAAAATCCAATCCTGTCTAGTGCAATAAATTTTTTCAAAAAAGTTAATGAGACTATCAATGAACCATCTGTTGCTATACCTTCTTCAAGTAAAAAACATGAAGTTCCAACTTTAATAGAGAAATCAACAACTCCACCAATGCTATCAAGATTTGATATTAATACAATATCAGGCTCATCAACCCCATCATCCAACTCAGAAGATTTTGAATTAGTATCTACAAGCTCAACAACCCCCAAATTATCATCACCATTTCCTGAACAAAGAAGTGGTGCATCAACAAGCAGAGTTTCATCTACAAGTTCATTGATTTCCATGATATCACAAACAAGTAAGTCGCAATTCAATAACAACAGCAACTCCGCATTCAATTCCAATCTTTCAATGAATTCAGTACCAAAACCACCAGAATTGCTAATCAAATTGCCAATCACCAAGAAATTCAAGTATAAATATCAGTTAATTTTTTCAAATGATTCATTCCAAAATAATTTTTACCTCAATAAATTGAATGGCAATAAGAGTAAAAAATCATTTTTTGGTATACATGAGATAATTGGGGATGTTGATGATGTAATTCCAATGAAACCAAAATTACCTAAAAGTCTCACCCAATTTAGAGAAGAAAAGATAAAGAAGCAATTGGGACTAAACATAAGCTCACCAAGTAAACCTTTTGAATCTGAATTTGATGAACAGAGTGAAACTAATGATATTTTAGACAATACTAAGTTATCAGAATGGTTAACAGGAGCAAGTATTGATTCATCGAACAGTGCAATAAATTCCATTGATGGTAGTCCAAATGGATATGATAATTCAAGTATCTATAACTATTTAGAAGATTCAACTAAATCTTTGTATCATGAATTTAAAATGGATAAAAATTGGACCATCTTAGGTAAAGTCTTGAATGAATGGAATTTATTCACTCAAGAACATGATGATTATCTGAAATACATTATTGAAGAAACCCATCGAATTGATGAACTTGAAGATCACTGGATGGTTGACCCTCTATTACTTTGTGATATCCCACCAATCAAAAATATGTTCAATTGAAGCAAACATAAACTCACCTATATCCAAACAAACAAACATAAACTCATACACATTAAAAACCAAGAAACCTATCTACATTGGAAACCACAAATATTTTCATGACAATTTTAATGACATATATTACAAACCTGCATTTATATCTTTAATAAATATTATAGATCGTTTTAAAAAGTTCAGTATTCATCTTGGGGAACTAAAGTTTCAGTTTCTTCTTTTTTAACATAAATTTTGTTATTTTCATCGCTATCTGAATCCAGGAAATCATTTACCAAAATCTCTTCTCTATTCAAATCAATATATCCTAATAATGCGATGGTCAACACCAACACTATGGTAGAAGATCCCCATAATGTAGAAACTCCTAAAATATAACTAAATATTCTATAGTGGAACAAATAATATTTAAGACCTTTCCAAGAGATATTTATGACAATTTTAGAATTTGTTGGATCTATAACAATGTTTGGCTTATTGAACTCTAGCAGGATATTGAATTGATTATGTTCAAAGAATTGTGAGTTTTCTCCGTTAATATAATGATTAAATTTCAGATCTTGAAATAAATTGACAGAATACATTGATTCTTTATCACTAAATTCAATTGGATTGAAATCATTAATTATTGGAGGTAATAACCAATTCGATAAAACAGGTGGAAATAAATCCCCTATTGTGATTTGATTTTTCATATTATTCATAGATGATTCCAGATCACAATTCAAGAGAATAGTGTTCATAGAAGACACTAACACCTGACTATTATCTAATTGATGGATATTATTACTTATTGGCCAAAGATTGAATCTTTTATGAATGTATGGTCTATTACCATATGGACTCAATTGATCAATCAGATGATTGGACACGATGGAGATCTTATACATGATTGGTTCATGCTTGAAAGTGTTATCTTTGCAATAAGCGTCGAATTTGAATTTGAAATCATAATTCAGATTGAAATCAAATGATTTAAATATCTCTTTATTCAACTGTTCTCTATTTGGTTGATTCGCGTACAGTGGATCCAATGAGGTACCAATAACAAGAAATGGTGGTATGTTGTTGAAATCATAATTCAGGATGTAGTTGCTTAAAGGAAGATCTATCGTTGGAGTCGGTATTAGTTGATTGTATAAGTAGTTGAAGGATAACATTGATAATGGTAATAGAGCACCAAATGAGATGACGGAAAGAATTGTTGAGATAAGCACGATCCTAAGGGTGATGAGTGGGATTCTTATATCTAAATATACTGATTTGGGCATGATTATTCTAGTGATTATACTTATAAGCGAACTAAAGTATAAAGAAGTAAATAATTCAAGTATAATGCTTCTTTGCTTATATTGATTATGTAATATTTGTAGTTGTGCTTATGTAAAGTTTGGACATCACGTGCGCTTTCGAGAAGACGAGATAAAATGGTGAATGTTTCACATTAGATTGTCATTTAGAGACAAAAGGCTGTGTACAGATGTCACCCATCAGTAAAACCTCAAAATCTGCCAAATCCAGCTAGGACGCAATAATCGATTCTGATTGGCTGAAATTCTTCCAGGCAGGAAATTCCTTCTGGAATTCAGAGCTTTAGCGGAGTTCCCCAGGCGGAGGGCTTAAAGGCCTGACTAAATCTCCGCCTAGCGATTTTTTTTTTTCTTTTTTTTTCTTCCATCGACAAAATTTAGGGAAAATAAATTTATTTTGCGTGGAATTTAAGTGAAATTCCTATTAAAAACGACACTTTAGGCTGATTTTAAATCAATCTTTTCAGTTTAAAACACATTTTATTCAGCGTTTCTCACTCGTCGCTTCCGATCTGCTAACTCATCTCACACTCAGTGACTTCCAAACACCTTTTCTATCCTTTTCATCCCTTCAATCTCAATTTATAATCATGAACTCAAACTCATTCTATAATCCGGCAACTGCTATCAGCATACCTGTTTCGAAGGACACCCAACCAATCGACATCGGTAGTCAACGATCTGGATCTATACATCATCTGCAACAGGTTCAGCAGCTGCACCAGCTTCATACCAACAACACTGCTATTAATAACAACAACCGTTCAAATTCCATCAATATTAATAATCATCAACGTTTAAGAAGAGAATCTATTGCTCATTCTCAGGGTGTTGGTGGTATCAGCTGGGGGTCTTTGACTATTGGCTCTTGGTTGAAAGATGAGGTTATGATGCACAATAATTTGAATAACTATACAAACTCTTCAGCTCAGCAAACGTCTTTATCCCCTCCTATTCAGTCCTCTTATTTACCAGATTTAGAAGCTAATTATTGTAAGGATTATAGTTGTTGTGGTCAACTATTACCAACACTACATGATCTATTGAAGCACTATGAAGAATCCCATATCTCTCCAACTCCTCCAACTCACCAACCAAAACCAATTCAAAATTTTGAAACTGTATCAACAACTGATGTCTTCATCAACTCAAATAATAACCTACGTCAACAACAGCAACAACAACAGCAACAACAGCAACAACAACAGCAGCAACAAATTCAAGAGCAACAACAGCAGCAACAGCAACAACAATTACATCAGTTGCAACAACAACAACAACAACAACAACAACAACAACAGCAACAACAGCAACAATTACAGCAACAAGCTCAACAACAGGTTCAGCAACAGGTTCAAAGTCAACAAAATCTTCTTCAAAATAGATCAAATAGTGGGTTTGGTTTCAATAATCAGTCGCATTTTCAACAACAGCCAAATCTACAACATTTACAAAACAATTCAAATTCATCAATTCATCAACAACTTCGTACCCAATTTGCTTCTAACAATGGGTCAAATAATTCAAATCTATCGAACCATCATCAGCAATCGATTAATGGAAATAATAACATAAACAACGCATTCCAATATAATCAGCTAGCCAATCCCAATGATTTTAACAATTTACAGCATAATCATCAACAATCTCAACAAAATGTAGGACAGCATTCAGCTCCATTTGCCATGTCATTAAACAACGATGATTCAGTGATGGACCTTGATGAAGAAATGGATGAAGGTTATATAGATGATCCATCAAGAAACTTATACGTTGCTCAAGGTTCTGAAAAACCATTCACATGTCCAGTTATCGGATGTAATAAAAACTATAAGAATCAAAATGGTTTGAAATATCATAGATTACATGGTCATCAAAATCAAAAATTACATTTAAATCCAGATGGGACTTATTCTGTTGTTGATCCAAATGATGGAAATGGAATGGAACAAGATAAACCGTACAGATGTGAAGTTTGTGGTAAAAGATATAAGAATTTAAATGGGTTGAAATATCATCGTGGACATTCAACTCATTGAGAAAATTAATGAAACAAATAATGAATTTAATGGATTAGTGTGTGTTATAAATGATTTACTGTTAAAGAGATAAATATATATAGAGGTTATGTATTTGAAATTAATATAATTGTTCTCGATAGATCTGTTTACGTAGTGACTGAAAATGATATCATTGTGTCATTTTGATATAAATATCCCGAATATGAATTTTATTTTAAACTTGCTACTTGTTACTTATCAAACATTAAATACTTCAAAATGGCTCTATACTACAATCTCGTCTTCGTCTTACTCTTAATTGAGATTGGTTTATTCACAGTCTTGTCTTTACCATTGCCTTCTAAGATCAGAAGACCTTTGATTCAAGGAATTGCTAAGCCATTACAACAGACTGAAGTCAATATTGGTATTAAATGTATTTTAATATTCATTTTAATCCTATTCATTGATTCCGTCAACAGAGTCAACACAATCAATGAAGAACTTTCAGGTTTCAATAACGGTTTAGTTCAACAATCTGCTAATTTTATGACTGATCGTTCTGAAATTCAAGCAAGAAAATTCTATGCTCAAAGAAATCTATATTTAACTGGTTTTACATTATTTTTAACTTTGATCGTTTCAAGAACTTATAAATTAGTTTTTGAATTATTGAACTTAAAAGATGAAGTCAAGTCAAGTGTTTCCAAGCCGGACACTGAAGAGATTAAAGCTCTAAAAGATGAATTAGCCTCTAAAACTGAAGATTTAGAAATTTTGAAAAAGCAAGCTTCATCTTTAAGAAAGGAATATGACGAATTGGCTGATGAACTGGCTAAAAAGGAAACAACTTCCACTGATAAAAAGTCGGACTAAATATATAAGTAATATGGCTCAATAAATATCATATATATTTTTATCTATTCTATTCGTACGAGTTACTTTTATGCTTTGGAGTAAAATTGAAACTATCACCAGCTGGTCCTAAAAACATTTCAGTAATTTTAATCCAATCTTTATAATCTCCACTACCTAACAAAGTTTCTAATTCGTTTCTACCTTTCCAATTTTGTGGTCTTTCATTCAATTTAATTGGATATCTTTCTAAAACACCGTATGGGGTATATCTATGGAAAAATGATAAAAATTCACATAAATATCTTCTTGATGAGTTGATACCATATTCATCGGATCCCCAATGTTCCATGGCGAATTGTGCATAAGTTTTAATAATTTCTAATCTTTCAGTTGCTGATTTATCAATATGTTGTCTTGCATCAATTTCTTCGAAAATCCATGGTTTGATTAATGCACCTCTACCAATCATAACTGAATCAATATATGGATCATCAACTGCTTTAACAAAATCTTCCCAATTAAAACAATCACCATTACCAACAAAATTAATTCTTTGGAAATCTTTACGATCTTTGTCATCTTCTAATTCAGCTTCAGTTTCTCTTAAAACTTTACCAGTTTCACTTATATAATCCCAATTAGCCTCCTTGGTATAACGTTGTTGTCTTGATCTACCATGTAATGTAATTGCAGCTGTTTGAGTTTGTTTAACTATTCTTTTAACCAAATTTTGTGCAACTGGTGCATTATCTTTAATACCCATTCTAATTTTAACAGTTGTTGGTATATCACCAGAACAATAATTCATTGAATTCAAATTTCTTATTAATTTAGTTGGTTGTTCCAACAAAGCAGCACCACAACCTTGTCTAAATAATAGATCAACAGGACAACCTGAATTTAAGTCAATTGAACTAACATTTGGACAATATCTTGCAATTGCTTCAGTGGCCTTAGATGCTTGCCAGTATTTATTAGCTGCAATTTGGACACCAAATCCAGGATATTCTGAACTATGTGCTTTTGGTAATGCCCATTCAGCTTTCGAACCTTGAATTAATGGTAATGAAAATGCCATTTCACTATATGTGATATCTGCACCTAATGTTTTCATTAATCTTCTATATGGTAAATTACCAACTGTTGTTAATGGTGATAAGATTTTTTTGCCAACTAAATCAAGTCTTTTCTTTTCAGATGCATAAAATCTTGTTTCAATATAATCAGCATAATTTTCTTTAACTTCAATTTGTTTGGTTGGTTTGATTTCTTCTTTAGTTTCTTCTGTTTCTGACTTTACTTCTAAAGTTCCTTCTCTTGCTTTTTTAGCTAGTCTTAAATCTTCATCTAATTGTCTTGCATGAACTTGAATAGCATCATAAATATCACAAACTTTATCAGATTTAGTAAATTCAAAAATTCTCTTGGTTAATGCATTTTTCTGTTCACCAGTAGTATGGTTTAGTTCATGATTGAGTTTTTTGACTCTACTATATTTCTCTTCATCTTTGATAAGAGTTTTTCTATCTTCTGATAAGTGAGTATTTAAAAACCTACATCTGAATCCAGATGGACAATATCCTAAAACTTCAAAAACGGGACAAGGGCCTTCAAGATCTGGTTGTTTAGTAGATAAATAAACTTCAACATCATGAACCCATTTACAATTATTTTGAAATTTACAAACTCCTCCACCATTAATAGGATTAACAACAGTTGGACATAATCTATTCTCTTCATGAGTTTGTCTAATTTCTCTTTTTTTATTTTGTCCTCTTCTCTTTTTACCTTTAGATTTATCATCACCTCCTGTGTTTCTATCACCTGAAGATTCAGCAGCATCATCATTGATTTGTAAAATTGGCTTTGAATCAATTAAATATTCTTTTTTAATGTATGCGATACCTTTAACACGAGGTTCATCGACTGGTTTTGAATCAGTTTCAATTTTCGGTTTCTTCAAATCATTGGATCCTTCTGGAGATCCAGGTCTTTTTAAATCTGACATGCCCTACTTTGAGAAGAAAGAATCTATTAATCAAACTGATATACATATTTCATTTCAATTTATTTGATGCGATGAGGTCAATAAAAATATTTTTTCACCGTGTCCATACCAAAATTAATTCTAGGTACTATGCATATGAGTGGAGTTTCATGATCAAAAAAAATGGTGGATCCTAGGAGGTTCGAACTCCTGCATCTTGCGATACCCGATCTTGAGTCGGGCTCCTTAGACCACTCGGACAAAGATCCTTATCTGTTTTGGGGTGGTGTTAAGTTTAGTATGATATTGGTAACCACTTTTGATTACGTAATATGACCTGGTCGAACATATTTTACCTTATCTTGAGGACATAGAACAAATCACCAATTGTGTGATATATAACAACCCAAATATTTGGGAATTACTACCCAGCAATGGGCATAAAAGGATTGACTAGTTTTAGGAGTCTATCGGTCCATTCATCTCCGAGAAAGGTGGATCATTTGAACAGATGATCGGACCAGAAGGAGTACTTAGGCCATAGCTACGTGGTTTACGAAACATAGTCGAACAGGCCAACATTGGCAAGACTGAACCGATGCTAAAAGTATGCAACACACCCATAGCTAAGTTGAATAAAATTCTAACAAGATGATCAGAACGACTAAAGTCCTAAAAGAGAGGTTTATAGTTGTATAGACACTAAATATCAATTATTTTAGAGAAAAAAAAAATGAACAATATAATTATCTAAAAAAAAAAGACTTGCACCCAGAAGGAAAAGTTAAAGTTGAAGAGAAGATAAAAGGAGACTATGGTAGAATAAGGATATCCTAAGAGAATGTTTTTAGTTGTATAGGTTTAAAATAAATAATTTAAGAGAAAATAAAGAAAAGGAGGACTTAGGGCTCACACTTTATTGTTTAGCCCTGAAATTTGAAAATAGATGGAAAGAAGGAATATGAACATAAATATAGTCCTCGATTGAATGATTTTATTGTTTATTCCACATAAATACATCTTCACTGAGGTTTTTTCCCTGAGAATATTCAATATCAATAGAAAACACAATCAACCCTCGGAACCTAGTCTAACCCAATCCGGAAAGTCAATGCGCTCATCTCATTAATTTTTTCTTCGACTCTTTTTGGATCGCATAAATGTTATCAATATCAGATAAAGATTTTCTTATTAATCTATCAATTTAATCAAAAATTATAAAGTTGAACAAACTTGACATATTTCTGATCATTCTATAGTTTTATGAATAATAGATCAATCATCAAAAGAATGAATACATTAACTCCAAGAGATCCAAATAATAATCCATTAAACATAATTAAAAGATGTAAAGAATTAAAAAGGCCAGTTTTCATTGCTGGTCCTATGGTTAGATATTCCAAATTACCATTCAGAGCATTAGTTCGTGACTATAATTGTGATATTGTCTATTCTCCAATGATCCTTGCCAGAGAATTTGTGAGAAATGATATTGCAAGATTAAGCGATTTTTCAACAAATAATTTAGATACTCCATTAATAGTTCAAGTTGGTACAAATAACGTCACTGACTTATTAAGATTCATAGAATTAATCCATCCTTATGTTGATGGTATTGGTTTAAACTGTGGATGCCCTGTAAAAGAACAAGTCCAAGAAGGTATTGGAGCTGCATTGATGGAAGAAGCTGATCTTGTTGCATCTATGGTTAAAGCAGTTAAAGACAAATATGGTGATAAAATAACGTTTGAAACTAAGATAAGAATCCATTCAGATCTAAATAAAACTATTGATTTTGTTAAAAAAGTTGAAAAAGCAGGTGTTGATTTCATAACAGTTCATGGAAGAACAAAATCAACAAGATCTTCACAGCCTGCAAACTTCGATGCTATCAAATTAGTCAAAGAAACAGTCAATGTTCCAGTAATTGCAAACGGTGATTGTTTCACATTAGATGATGCTTATAAGATTCAAGAATATACTAAAGTGGATGGTATAATGTCAGTTCGTGGAATTCTAGCAAATCCAGCATTATTTGCGGGTCATAAAAAGGCACCTTGGGGCTGTATTGAAAGATTCTGGGAATATTCAACAGCATATGGGCTACAATTCAGATTGATTCAACATCATTTCTCATGTATGTTAGATTCTCAAATATCAAAGCCTTTATATAAAGAAATGATGGATTGCAGAAGTTTAGCAGAATTAATTGATTTTTTCGATAATAACTTCATTTTGAAAAGATCTGGAGAAAAAGGATTTGGAGAAGAAGTGGATATTCAATATAGAATCCAAAGAAATCTGCATATCTAGAATATCCATACAATATATTCAATAATTTAATGACATTCTAATGATAGGAACTCAAATTAATTGTAGGGTAAAAATTAAACGTGATGCCCTAAAAAAAATATAAAACCGAAGAAAAAAAAAAACTTTCACTCTTTCATTGTTATTTTCAATCAAGAAACGATGAAAAACTAGTGAGGGTAATTAGAAATGTGTTCAAATGTGTTATTGAGATGATACTGGAACCACATGGCTCACTGTTCCGATTCAAACCAAGCTTTAACTAGTATGTTTACCATTCTCAATATTTAACAACTATGAAATTAAAATTATCCATTCTAAATGATGAAGTTTTTATTTTTTTTAATTCGAACCTTCTTGAACAGGGCTTTGACTTGTCGTTTTGACTCGTTTCCTGTAATGACCGGTTCATTTGTCATAGTTACACTGATTCAAATGGAATTTAATTTGATGTTTTTTTATATTGTTGATGATAGTTTATTCAAGAAATTAACTAAGATATTTAGTCACTTTTCGATGTATTCAGTTATGAATATCAGTGGATGTGTATATGTATTATATATTTACATATCTTTTGCTTGAAACCTTTGTAGCATATCTTATCACTCTTGTTTCAACCATGTTTTATTTACCTTAATTGTCAACTTTATCATCAATATTACAATGTTTGATGAGATTTTTTTAACTACTTTAACAATTGATATTTTCTGTTTATCTTTATTACCGGTGATTGTTGATTGGACTACCAGGTTGTTTTAGTTATTTTTCTTTTTGTGCTTAGATCTGACTGTAGTTAATCAAGTCGTAAAATGAGTTTTAGCTCTCACTAGAGTCATGATAATATATTTTTAAAACATTTCTACATCTTTCAATTGAATCAATTGCTATCTCAAATAGCCCATCTGTTTAGAATTCATATGAATAAATCTCTATAAATAGTTTTTGAAAAAGTTGTGAGTCAATTCAACTCCTAAGAAAGTAGCAGCATTTGCTGGGAAAGATCTTAATAGAGCAGGACCTAAACCAGGGAAAAACCCTTTCAAACCGCCACCTTGTCTATAAATCTGTTGAATTGCTTCTTTTGTAGAGATGCTTTCAGTGACGTTATTAGTCAATCTTGTTTTAATTGTGTCAATTGGGAAAACGGCTAACCACATCGACATACCAGCAAGACCACCAGCAGTACTAACAGCTATCAAGGATAGTTCACCGTCTTTTGCACCTGTTATTTTAGATAATTCCTTCTTAGCAACTTCATAAGTTGCAAAATATAATGCAGAACCAGGACCATCTCTCGCTAGAGTTGCAAAAGATCCTTTAAATAATGACTTAATACCACCTTGGGCTAAAATTCTCCTAATTGCGCCAATCATTGATTTTGAAGCATTAGCATCTTGAGTTTGTAAAACAATTTTGATTCTTTCAAATGGAGCAGCGACTAAAGTTGTTGGAATCGCACTAATGAAACCAGCTGTTGAGATTTGAGCGATTGAGAAATCTTTTGGTTCAACTTTAAAGTATGATGAAACTAAATTCTTACCAACATCATAACCCCAAAAACTAACTGCAAACATTGGTGTGACACCAAATAAAGGAGGAACAACACCTCTATAAAACCCAATTGGGCCTGATTTCTTAAAGATATCTTTAACTGCGCTCGACATTGTTGGATATTGACCACTTTGCAGTTTAACTTTCAATAAATCAAAAGGATGTCCAGTTAAAACGGCAGCGACACCACCAACACCACCAGCGACGACTGATTTGACGTTTTCTGCAAGCATTGAGTCTACTTCTTCTGCCATTTTTGTGATGATAATTCTATAGTAATAATAAATAAATAATAAATGAGTATTGAATGGGATTAAGAGAAATGATTAAAAGCAATATTTGTCAAATTTATATATTACTGATGTTCTGGAAATCTATCATGTTTTTTTTGTTCCGAAGCCCCACCATTAAATAAATCCTATGACAAATTTCTGGGGAAGACTCTGGAGATTCTAAAACGAGAAGTTGAAGAGTTTAAAAGGAGAAGAGCTGAACTAGAGTGAGATAATCAAGCAGTGAGAGAGTTACCCATTGGTGGTGTTTGGACTAGGTTAATTTGTACAGAATTTAAAATATGAAGTGGGTTGGAGCTTGATAAATCAAAAAACATCTCATTTCAACCGAGAGAGATCAGAAATTTTCATTTATGTATTATAATTTGGAAGTGACTCTGATATTTTGATGATATAATCATTCAACAGTATAGGATATAGATAATAGTGCTATAGCTACGTTACTACACCACTCTTTATTGATTTGTGTGACTTTGCTTGAAGCCAAGTACTGATTTTCGAGATTTGTATTCTCTAATCATTGTTTGATTATTGGCTGTAAGTCACTCGATCTAAGTGGGTCAAACTAGAGGTCTTCGTTCTTTTTCTCGTGCTGCTATTAACCTAGCTTACTCCTCTTTTTGTCCAGATCTATTGATTATGACATTCCTAACGGTCTAACGTTTTCGACTACGTCATTTATAACTTTATCAACCTCTATTAACCTCTATTAACCTCTATATCTAGCCAGATAAGCCCCATCTATCTCTTTTCCTGTAAAATAAATGATTTCTAAAATTATTGCTATTAGTACTATTACTTAATATCGGATTATTGAGCATCCTTTGAATTCTTCAATAGATTCAATTAATTCTTTGTTTTGTAGTTTCAAACGGTTTAAATTGAAAGAATAGTTGATCAAGTCTGTAAAATTGTAAAGTCCACGATCTTCTAGATTTCCTTTGACTATATCCATTTCAAAATTCATATCGTTTTTATCAATATTTAGTCCATTCTTCAGATCATTGACGTTTAAATATAGGGAACACTCTTTTAATATTAGATCTTCTTCTGCTTTTTCATCCTTATCATCTTTATTTTCTTTCTTTTTATTACGTAGCCTTAGTTGGATGGAAAGTTTAATGGATGTTTGCTCTTCGTCAATCAACAGCTCCAAATGATTTAGTGAGTCCTGTTCAATGGATTGGTCATCTTTTGATGGTTTAATATGTATGATTTCCTTCACATCAACTAATTTGTCAATCTTGAAACAACTTGTCATATCATCAATAAGTTCATGGTTTATAGAATATATTAATTTCTTATTAGATGTTTTGGAGTTCGTACAAAACAGTGAAATGTATAGCTGATACTCATTTGAACTAAGACATTGTTTAATTTTTTGCTTGTTGATATATTTGACTAATTCATCTATTTCAAAATTCAAATCATTGGGTATTATACCTTGAATCTGTGAAAGTATATTTAGCTTTAATTCAGTTGGTAATGTGTTAAACATCTCTTATGGGTCTATTTGATTACTTCACAGATCCTCATTCTCGTTAAAAGAAGCAAAGATCTTCAGATCGAGATCTTACTCAGTTTATATATAAACAACTGGAAAAAAAATGTGTCTATTTGACGGTTGGCTCCGGGAAGTGCAAAAAAGAAACGAAAAGATCCGAAGATCGGAATTGGGTGTAGACACTTCGTCGAAACACACTGTGCGAATGAGATGTGTTTATATGTGGTAGTTGTGGACTTTCATCGGTGTGTTTGTAATGAGAGTCCACGCTTTTGCTAGACAAATGAGTCAGCAGTTTTAGTAATTTATTTTTTTCAGAAATTTATTTAATGGGTGAAATCGGAATGGGCTCAAATTCAGTTTTTCATCGGGACATTAATTTGACATAAAAAGAGGAGCTGTTTATTCTTGTGTTATGATAAGTAAGTGATACAAATCATCCTAACAATTCTATGATACTCAATCATCTTCTAATGTATGATTTAATCTCGTAAAAATCAAACTACATCTTTTTGTGAATGTTCAAATATATAATTTCATAATAGCGTTTCGCTGCCTATACATAAATTTTGACACAAAAAAATCAAATTTTAACTTTTTTATCTTGACCATAAGCTTTTGTACCATATTCACCATCTAATAAGATAATATCTTGTGGTCTGTAATCAAATTTACCTGTGAAGTAACTGTTCAAGATGTTCTTAACACCTAAAGCATATCTAGCTTGAGCATCTAAGTTAGCTCCAGAAACATGAGGAGTCATTGCATTACCACCACCGTATTTGTTGGTAAATGATCTCCATGGATGATCTTGTGGAGCTGGTTGTGGGAACCAAACATCACCACCATAACCTCTTAATTGGCCAGATTTAACGGCATCAGCAACATCTTGAGCGTTAGTGATGGCACCTCTTGCAGTGTTGACTAATAATGCACCTGGTTTGAATTTACTTAATAAATCTTTGTTGATTAAACCTTGAGTACCTGAATGTAATGGACAGTTAACAGTGACTATATCTGCTTTTGAAACTAATTCTTCAATAGTATCAATTCTTTTAGCACCGACTTTATCTTCTAATTCTTTGGATAATGGCTGATAATCATAGTATAACAATTGTGATGGTTTGAAAGGTGCTAATCTTTCTAAGATTTTATAACCAATTCTACCAGCACCAATAGTGGCAACAACTTTGCCTTCTAAGTCATAGGCGTCTCTTGAGATCTTAGCAATATCCCAACCTTTTTCATTAACAGCATTTTCATGAGCCGGAATGAAATTTTTAACCAATGCTAAAATGGTTAATAAAGCATGTTCAGCAACTGAAGTTGTATTTGAACCAGTAACCTCTAAGACTGAAATCTTACGACCAGATTTATTGATATAATCTAAATCAATATGATCGGAACCAACACCTGCAGTGACTAGTAATTTTAAGTTTTTAGCACTTTCAAGACGTTCTTTTGAGATATAAGCAGGGTTGAATGGGGTAGTGATGATGACTTCTGCATCTTTGATATGTTCATCAATTTCATGTTCTTTATCACTGGTTGAGAACAAAGTACGACCATTTTGTTCAATGAATGGTTTTAAACCTAATGCATTTTCTGCTGATCCTAATAAAGTTGGAGTGTTGTATTTACCCCCTTTGAATAAAACTGCTAAAACTTTGGACATGTTTGACGACTAATTCTTGTTACTCGCTATGGTGATTCAAAAGATGTAAGTTTGAAGTGATAAACTTTAGTTTAAATACTTTTTTCAGTTTGATTGTGATACATAAACTCTGAAAAGTATGCCCCTATAGAGTAATAATAAAATATCTCTCGTTCCGAATTAATTGAGGATTATTAATTAAATACATCATTAGTGTAATCATTTTGGAACATGATCTATACATTATTTCTCCATTCTTTTCTCGTCAATGACGAGTATTTTGAGAGGTTTATTTTTTTTATTTATGGAATCCGAAGTCTTAATTCATGTCTTATTGGGTAGTTTCATTTTATTGTCCTCGAAACGTAAAAATCTCATCAATTGATTGGCGGGTGTGAAAGAACATGTATAGCTTTTATGTAACCTCTTAACTCGCCCATCATGTGATTCCGCATTCAATTGTTTCAAAGTGACCACGCGTCCAAGTCTCAAGTTCCACCTCCCTTTTTAGCCTAGTAAATTTATGTGTCAAAAATGAGAGTTTAATCGGAACTCCACAAGATCAATTCTTATTGGTCAATAAAAAAAGATAGCCTATCTGTGGAGTGTGTGAAACTAGTATGGTGTAAAATCATCTACATACATAAAATGTATAACTGTGTACTCCACTTCTTTCAAATTTAATCACATAGTATTGAATTATATGTCACAGATACAATCTGATTACTCACCACTTAAAATTAGCATTTAGCAACTTAGTTATTATTACACAAAGCACATATGTTTATTTAGAAAATATTTGACAGGTCAATAGTTATTTTGAGAAAACATAATGATGTGAACTAGCCATAAATAATCCGGCCTTTTCCATACAACTTTATACAAAATTACTACTTTAGTATCAATCAATAAAAATGTGATGATCCATAGACGTATTACAATTATACATGTTAGTCTGATTCGTGTACCCAATAAGGATCTTCACCATTCATCCTAGTTTGAAAACACCATCTATTAAATTCATGGCTTTCTATAAACATGAGAACTTGAAGCTTGATCAGATGGGAAAACCAATAATTCAGCAATGACTGTGTTTTGCTTTCTGCTTGTTGCGAAAACAATTAATTCTGCAATATCATCAGCATATAAAGGTTCTCTGCCTTTATAAACATCATCAGCTTTAGCCTTATCCCCATAATTTCTGACAATTGAGAATTCTGTTTCAACTGCACCTGGTTGAATTTCAATGACTCTAATTTTAGTATCAATTAATTCTTTTCTTAATGATTCAGTGAATGCCCTAACTGCAAATTTAGATGCACAATAGATTGATCCACCAGGGTATCCTTCTCTACCAGCAATTGAACCTAATTGAACTATATCACCCGAATTTTTTTTCTTGAAGATCGGTAAGATGGCTTGCGTTATCGAGATCAGACCAAGAACATTAGTATTGAAAGTCTCTTCGATATCTTCTTGTTTCAAATCTCCAACTTTGTGATTCCCTAAAGCCTTACCTGCGTTATTAACAAGAATATCAATATCTTTGAAATCTGAAGGTAATGATTTTAAAAATGGTTCAATTGAATTTTTAATAGAAACATCCAATTGATTAGCAAAGATTTTAATTGGTGGAAATTTTGATTCTAATTCAGTTTTAATTTCATTTAATTTTTCAATTCTTCTAGCTGCTAAAATCAATTTGATTTTACCATTTGATAATGATGCAAATTCTAACGCAGTGGCTTTCCCAATCCCTGAGGATGCTCCTGTGATGAAAATTGTTTTACCTGCAATTCTTTCTGCTGCTGCTCTACCGTAAGACATAATTGAGCGCTTGAATCGATGAAATAAAGAGGATGTCAACAAAAAACAAATTATTCTATGAGTTGGAGTAAGATTGTGGGAAATTCCTGATCGGGGCAATCAACCGGTAGGTTGGTGTTGATATGGTTACCATTTATTTTCGTGTAATTAGCTCCACATTGTCACGGAATCTGTAAATAATTACTAATTCTCAATTACGTCTTAAGCTCCTATATACTGGAAACTTTGACATACTGAAAAGTCTATAGTTTGATTAATTAACCCAACATAAATTGAAATAACCGGAATAGAAAAGATTTAAGCACAATAAATCTTACCAGATGTAAACAATACAAACAGTACTATTAGTCAGTACGCTGTTATGATGAGATTCATTCGTACTAATACGCTCTCTTTCTAACTAAAACATAAAATATCAGCACATACATTAATCTCACTGTAATGAATTAGTTGAAATAGTACTTATATATTATAGAAAAAAATTCAATGCAAAAAAAAAAAGCTCGCTTTGCTAGGTTTTGCTTGTTTAGTAATATTATGATAATTATGCTTAATAAGATTGTAAAGTTAATAATTAATAATAAACGACAATTTGTATAAATCATATACATATGTCGCGCCTTATTCGGTAGATTTTTTTATTCGGTAGATCTACCCAATAAGGCGCGGCTTATTGGGTAGATCTACCGAATAAGACGGATTTTTTTGTCTTATTCAGTAGATCTACCGTATAAGGTGTTCTTATACGGTAGATTTACCAAATTCGAGGTTTATTGCTCAGAAATTAGTTGTAATCAATGTTTGTAGTGCTCAGATGGTTTAAACAGCTGTAAGCTTTGTACTGCTATACTTTGAAATGCGTAAAACTGGTTTATA
>PPNI02000037.1:0-26873 GCA_003707195.2 Phaffomyces antillensis
CAGCGGCTCATATAAGGAATTCATCTCCTTATATAGTTTTCCAGGGTGGCTGTTGTACCAAACATTCTTTCTGGAATCTTCTATTCAATATCAAATCAGTCTTTCTAGAAATATCTATAAATCCGATTAATCCGAATTCCCAGACTTCATTTCTTTATTGTAATCAATGAGTACTTCTAAATCATAACTATTACAACAGTATAGTTGCGGAATAAGAGAGGGTGCAGAATATAGCGCGACATATATATATCTTCAACTAAGGATCCACTCCTTAAATAGTTTTCCAAGGTGGCTATATACTCTTAACAGCATGACTCTTGAATCAATTCAGTTCATATTTTTCTCTTTACTTTTTCTAGAACTTAGAAAGCCAGGTCCTTATTCTATTTTTCTAAGAGCTTCAACAATAGGTCCGGCGGTATGTCGGTAGGTCCGTAATAATAAATCTAGTTATGATTTAGAAGTACTCATTGATGATGATAAAGTTAAGAAGTAAGTGTTATAATATATGATATAGAATATTCCAATATGAAGAAAGAGTTTATTGTAGTCTGGAAGTTCGGATTAATTGAAGTTATAGAAATCTTTAGAAAGAGAGATTTGATTTTGAAGAGAATGTTTTAAGTTGTATAGTTTTAAAATAAACAATTTAAGAGGAAAAAAAACAGATTCTAGAAAGTATGTTTGGTACAAATGGTCATGCTGTATGGAAGACAGAACCACTCTGGAAAAATTGATGATTTCTTTATATGAATCACTGTGTATATTTGTATAATTAATCAAGTTTGTTATAAATTATTCTGGTAGATTCTTCCTACTTATTGCGAATCAATAACCACGGAAGCTCGGTTGCTTCTATTACTTGAACTACGATTAGAGTCGTTTTAGGGCAAGGTTACAACAAATTAATGTTCTTACTGATAAAGTTTCTTTGATTTTTTTCCTACAAATAAAATATTCATTCAAAAAAACTAGCAAAAGAATGTAAAAAAATAAATGAAAATTCACCTGTAAAATTCAATGTTAAACAATATTATAAACAATCATTTTATTGAATATTGTACTGTCATGATTTTGCTGGATTATATATTTGTTGTATTTATCATCATCATAATAAAGGCATTGAAAGTCTTCTTAGATATGTTATTCACCAATTTAGGATAAAAATCTGTCAAAATGTTCTGACTAACTTGATCAACTCACCAACACTGAAAACACTAAACAAGTTGAAAACAGCACGAATCTCAAGCATTGTCTGTGCAACAAGTTATAACATCACATAAATCAACCTTTTGTGGCATGAGATTCATTAACCCGGAAATTGATGCGTTTTCAACATCCAAAAAATCCGATTCTATTCAAACTTTCCTTTATTATGTGACACATACACAAGGCGTTATTCAAATAAAACATCAAAACATGATACAACATGGTAAAAATCGTAAAAAACAATTCAGAGATCTGATTTCTTCATCTCTTATAAAATCAATTCAAGAACCTCAAAATCTCTGAAAAATCAGCGCCAAATTTCCTTATCGATTCAAGTTTTAAAGATTGAAATTCATCTTTTTGTATGTCTCCTTTGTAAAAAATCATATTTTACTTTAATAACATGGAACACAATATACAAAACATTTTAACTGGTGTTTATAGAAAATATTGAGTGTATTTCGAGAAGTTTTTCTTTACTGAAATTTCTCAGTGTTACTCGAATTTTGAATCCTAGATCAGAGGAAGATTGAAACATAACACATCTATCGATCTATATCTCGCTTATACATTGGTTTCTCCAATTTATGTAACAAGTAGCGGGTATATTTAGAACACTCTTGACCAAATAGTTATCTTAAAAATCAATTAAGCACGACTTAAAAGTTAATGGGAGGTATAAGTGTCCATCGAAAAAAAAATACTGTATAAAAAAATAATACCAATTGCTAGATAATAGTTTGACCATGAAGGTTGAATCTTATTCATAAGACAATGATTTTAATGGAAATTAGTTTAAGGTTCAATGTCTGTTTTTTTTTTTGGATTAACTGAATGGAATAGCATTCTTGCTTTAAAGTCTACCTTTGGTGAATATAGCTTCACAAATTGAAGTTGTTTGGTTTAATTAACTTTAACAACAATTTTTGGTGGTTCCTTTGGTGAAAACTCTTTAACTGAATCACATTTAGCAGTACTTGAAGTTAAGCTATGATCTCTTTTTTTTTTTTAGTTGGAGGGTATCTAGCAATTTGAACATCTAATCATTATTTTTAGATTGTAGTAGTTCTCAATCTTCTAAAATTTCTGTAATACTCGAGTAATTTTTGACTAGACATTATTTGCAGTGGTGTATACCGATGCAGTACTGAAATGATTTTTTTTTATCTTTCAATTCTAACAGCTGGGTATTATTTCAAGAAAAGTTTAAAGTTGAATGTATAATGTTAAGTATATACTGTGAAAAAATGGTGTTATATGTCAAGTGTTTAAGCGCCAGATTCCGATATATGGCACGAATAAACCCTGATAGACAAAATGACTTTGGATATAAACTAAAGCTTTGAAATTCTTGAGCGACTCCCTTTTTTAAGATCTAACTGAAATACATGAAAATCTGAAAAGTTCAAATGCTTATCTATGTACAAGAGTGAATCCATGATTGGGAGAACTTTATATATATTCTACGATAAAAATATACAGATGATATAACCATAATATAATTTATGAATTAGTTGAGTGTATGTAAATCATAAATTCTAGGAACTTTTCTGTTATATTGTATTGTTCTTAGATCAAATTATAAATCGAATAATATTATTCATCAGACTGAAAAAGTTAAATAAAAAAATGCTTTACTGTTTTTATTTATCTAGGAGTGTATTTCTTTTTCCCAATATCTAGAGGAATGTAGCGATACTTTATCATATGTTGAATTTGTCTTCTCATAGTCAGTAAGAAAAGAACAATGAAGTAAATCAAAAGAATAGGCCAAAAAACAGGAACATCCGTAAATGAAAATAAAGTTAAAAACAATGATAAGACAGTACCAACGGTAGAGCGGTACCAAAATTTGAACTCAGATAATCTTCTAATGAAAGGTTTGAACTCTTCTGTGTTTTGACCAGCTTCAACCGAGGTTTCTTCTTCTTGTTGTTCTAAAGAAGGATCGAACTTTGGTTGAAGAAAGGCTAAGAATAAATTCAATAAATAGATACCCCAACCATAGCAAATAATGAACCAGGCTTGTGTGTATAATATACGACCAAAAAATATTATAGATAGAACGGAAAATGATGCCCATCTATACTTAATGTGAGGAGTTGATTGATCAAGCTTCAATTGATAGGTGGCCTTAATTTTATCAAACTGCTGAACTAAAGGGTTAAATCCATGATTCGACTCTATATCTTCCATATTTCCAAGTTGATATCAGTAAGTAAGTCTAGTGGTTGCTTATCGGTAAGAATCGACTGCCCTGTTATTGACTTGTTTATATTTGAAGTGTTGAAAGTGATTTTTAAAAAGTGCTTTGTGTGATTTCGCGAAATATAGACCCAACTACTTTTAGTACGTATGTCGCGCCTTCTTCGGTAGAAACACCGAATTCGAGATTTATTGTTCAGAAATCAGTTATAATCAATGTTTGTCGTGCTCAGATGGTCTACACAGTTGTAGACTTTATACTAATGTCTGTTGAAATGGGTTAAACTTGTTTTCCTGTTAATGTCTTTGATATTTCTTTGTTTAGAGATAATTTGATAATGGCCATACAAACAGAAATAAACCAAAGAAAGGGGTTTTCCAGTACTGAATCTCAACATTATAAATCTGAAGATGAATTTGTTTATGAAGGTTCTCCGAAAGACATATATTCAGATGTTGAAAGTATCAGGAAGAATATAGAACTGGTAAAGAATCTGGTAATGATAATGGATCAATCGATGCTTCATCTTACAATAAATTTAAAATGAAGACAAGAATCACACATAAACCTCAAATTCAAAATTTTAATAAGAATTTCTTGAAAGGAACAACATTTTTAGAGTACAGTTATATTGAATGAGATGCTAAAGGAGAGTTATTTTACAACGATCCCACAATAAATAAAATAAAGACAAAAGACAATCAAGGAAATATTGGTATAGATAAGAAAGAGAAAGGAGTGAGTAAGAAAGGTCTCACAATGTTTAATGAAGAGTTTTTGGTCAACATTCCCGTCACACAAGAAGGTGATATAATGAAATCTCAAAGAAGAAATATTTTACCATTTTGCGCGACTTATATGGTAGATCTATCGAAAAAAACAAATCTACCAAATAAGGCCTGACATACGACGTAGCTCTTAAAACATATGATGATGTATTCCTTTTCTATAAACGTTTTCCGAGTATCTTTGTAGCTAAAACTACTAATGGATGTATATCCCTATCTTTGTCCTTGAAATCTTGAAGTTTCAGAATGTCAGTATACTTTTGAATGTTGTCTATCTCTTGTTTCATTTTATCTTTTAATCTGAAATCATTTGTTAAAATGATTGCATTGGTTTCAAGATCATAATTATATGCCCTTCTCGTATAGTTTGATGATCCAATTATAGTTATGGAAGGACTTTCTTCTTCAGGAGCAGTCGCCCATATGCCTTTAGCATGATAGGACCATCCATCTCCAACGTTCACAACACCTCTTTTCCATTCTCTCAGATCTATACCATTTTCCTTCTTTGCAACATGAACTTCTTCTAAAAAGGTTTTAGCTAAGTAAAGGTAAGCATCAGGTAAAAATCTTGAAATTCCATTTGATTTGTAGAATCCATTTGCTAATGGTGATGCAGTGATAACAGTACCTGATGATTGTGCATCAATTAATTTTTGTTTAATTTCAGGTAACATATTGAAATATCCTGCTGTGAAAGTCCAACGAACTCCTTTCTGGTTCAAATAATCTAAGAGATTCATCACAGTCTTTTTTTCTGTTGAAATGTCTCTATTTAATAAAGGAGTAAATTGGGAGATTGGATAAACTAATGTATTTGAGCTTGATGAATTAGATGATGCACTAATCGTTTCAATTTTGAGCAATTCAGATAATATTTTTGAAGAACCTTTAATGAAATTCTTAAGATTTGATTCCTTTGGTTCTTCAAGAGGATTGGAAGAAGGCCACAAAAGTTGAAACTTTGATTTATTATGTGAGTGATGAAGTTTATAACTTAATGAGCCAATGGTGTGCTGAATTTTGAAATGATAATCCGCCAATTGCTTACATTTGAAAAGGTAGTAACGATCTTGACGATTCGTGAAATAATCTGTGGATAAATTAGCTCCAGATAGTATTACTTCATCATCAAAACCATAAATTTTCATATGTTGTAATCCGAAACCTTCGTTGAACCTTTTAGGGACCAGTTTTTTAGAGATACCATATAGATGAGGTGTATGATACATTCTTATATCGACTTGATCTTCATGATTCTCCATTAACTGAGAAAGTAATGAAGCTGACGATTTCGATGGTGCTTCTCTAGTGGCTCTTAAAGCATCAGTAAGAATGTAAACCTTTAAATTTGGGTTTTTATTTAACGCGTTTGCAACACACTCTATTAGATCACTTTGACCCTTACCAATGTATAAAGAAGACAAGAAAATTCTTGAGTTAGCTTGTGATATTTTCGTTTTTAAAGTTGAATAAAATTCTTTTGGTTCTTGAATGATCTCGATTTGATTGGCGTCGAGCTCAAATCTAGGAGCGATTTGATCCAGTCTATTGGCCAGTTGTTGTATCTGGGGCTGGAGTTGGTTGTTCATAGTGCTGAAGAGTCTTCTGGTTATTAGCATTTACAGATTCGATAATTTGAATTTGTTGTTTTATTGGTTTTTTTTCTCGATCTTAATTTCTTTAGAGCGATGAGTTCGAATTACAGTTTCAACGTTTGAAGTCGAGAAAAAGATCTACACTAAGTTTTATCTTTTGGTCATAAATGAAATTTAAGAAAAACCTTTTGTCATTAGGTTTAGATATTTTAAGTTATATACAAGATATATTCTATGAGCTTTGAGTTTACACACTAATCGCTTCAGCTCTACCCTTTTCATAATTCCAATGCTTGAAAACAAGAGACACAGTCTTCCTTTTTGATTTAGCTTTAATGCTTTGCTCAAGTTTAGTGACAAACTTATCAGTCAAATACTTCACCTCTTTAGAAGTTAATAGAGGGTTTTGATTGATTAATTGCTTGATTTGTTTAACAGTTTCTAGACCTTTATTTTCATTGAATAATGCTTGGATACTTTCATTGGTTTCTTTTAATTTTGAAAATCTTTCTTCTTCAGTAACAAAGGAAACTAATTGATATTTACCACCAAATGAAACTGATTCATCGACTTTTTTTGATAATTCGGTATATTCTCTTAATTGTAAGTCATATGAAGTTTCATTTAATGAACCTTTCTTTTTTAATAATTTCAAATTTTGATTAAAAATAAATGAAGTGGTTGCTTGTGCGTCCTTCAAACTTGTACCATTTTTCACAAGATTTCTGATTTTAATTAAACGATCTGATGCAATTTTTTGTTCTTGTTCTGATAGAGTTGGAAGTATTTCAACTAATTGACTGACGTATGTTTTTTCTAATTGATCTCTTGCTTCTCTTCTCTCTTGTAAGTGTTTTAGAATGGTTGGTCTTTGAAGATGTTCTTTACGCTTCAAATTTTTTTCTTCGAATTGTGCTTTTTCTTCATCCTCAATTGGAATATAACCGAGTCTTCTGACTCTTGGAGCAAAATGGTCTGTTGGTAATCTCAATTCTGGACGTAATGCAATTCCAATGAATTTTCTTTTTGGGTGGAATGGATCTAGATAAAAACGAACATAACCTGGTTCTAAAGCAAAAATGGTATGATCTTTACCAATAGAAGTATTTTCTCCTGGGTAGAATCTGGTACCACGCTGTCTCATCAATATTTGGCCTGGTTTAACAGGTTGGTTTTCGGCAACCTTAGCACCTAGACGACGACCCGCAGAATCCTTCATGTTAGTTCTTGAACCAGCGACTTTTTTGGTAGCTGTACGGACTTGAATAATAGGACCCGTGGTTCTGCTGATAGTTGATGAAAGCCCTATGGTTAATCTAGCAAAAGCTTTGGAGATACCAATCGCCTTAGTAGCACTCAAATATGACATTTTGAGTGAGAAAAAAGTTGTTATAAAGGGTATCTGTATAGTATCATTCGTCTGAATTGTTGAATTTTTCATTTTCATCCAAAAATTTTCGTTTCCCGAACCATTGTGGTTGTGAGCGCCGCTGTGGGTTAGAAGACCATTCTATTTGATTTTTGATAATTTATAAAACAACTCAGTTAAGCAGTGGAATATTCTTACTTTCAACTCAAGAATGGAAGGGGAATGGGATATTGCCGTGTCTTATCTACAAGATGTTTTCAATAATAACGAAGAAATATGCTTTGACGAAATAAAAAACCTAAATAAATCAAAACTTTTAGAATTGAAAGAACCAGATCTAACAAGTACACTTGAAGATTTATCGAAACATAAAGAGAATATAGATAAAAGCAGGAGAACTCTTGACAATATGCTTCTTAATATCAGTAATGTTATTGCTTCCGAAATCAAAAAGAAAACAAGTGAACCTAAACAGAAACGAGGAAGAAGTTATTGGACAAGTCCATTTAATGTCTCTGATTCAATTACATTACACTCAGACGTTGCTTTCAAACTACGTCAAAAGGGATCCGATGATGAATGGATTCAGTGTGAAGTTATAAAAATTATAGGGGATGGTACTAAGTATGTTATTCTCAACAATCTATGTGCTTATTGGTATTATTACTAACACAATTACAGATTTGAAGTTCGTGACCCAGAACCAGATGAGAATAACAATCCAGGCAAGACTTTCAAAGCAACATGGAGAGATGTGATACAGATAGTGGGCGAAGACGAGGGAAAAGACCTAGCAGAGTATCCTCCAGGAACAAAAGTTCTAGCTAGATACCCAGAGACAACTACATTTTATCCTGCTGAAGTAGTTGGAACTAAAAGAGGAGGCATCTGTAGATTGATGTTTGAAGGAGAAGAAGAAGAAGGTAAAGAGACTGAGGTGGAGAGAAGACTAGTACTTCCCTTTCCTCGTAAGTAGAATAAATATGATCAAATTACTTCATATGTTAAGTAGAGGTAAAATTGTTGGTATTCCGGCTTTGATGAAACCGGAACTCGCTCTTCCAGTTTTTGAGAAAAAAACGAAAAGGAACGCGACTTCAAATCGATGCTAGAAACAATCAACAACATTTCCTCAAATTCACTTTGCTAACTGCTCAAGATGTCCGAAGAAATTGAAATTGATAACAACTATGTATGCGCCGTTTAAAAAATCATTGAAGTATTCACTGATTATGTGTTTTTTCTCATCAGTATAAAGAAATCTTTCACTAACAATATGGATATAGGATACTCACCAACGTGATTCTTCTCCACGAAGGGATCGTCCAGATCTTAGAGATAGATCACCAAGAAGAGAAAATGACAGGTACAGAGAAAGAGGAGGTTACGGAGGTGATGACAGAAGGGAAAGATCGTCTTACAAATCTGATAGAAACTATTCAAACAGTATCTTTGTTGGTAATATCCCTTTTGACTGTACTTCTGAAAATTTGCAAGACTTATTCAAGAGTGTTGGTAAAGTTCAACGAGCTGATATAGTTACCCAAAATGGTCGTCATAGAGGTATGGCTACTGTTGAATTTTCTTCTAAAGAAGATGTTGACAGAGCTATTCGTGATTTTGATCATACTCCTTTCATGAATCGTGAAATATTCGTCAGACAAGATAACCCTCCTCCTGCGGGAAGAGATGATAGAAGAGGTGGTTACAGAGATGACAGAAGAGGTGGTTACGATGACAGAAGAGGTGGCTATAGAGAGGATAGAAGAGGTGGTTACAGAGATGACAGAAGAGGTGGTTATAATGATGATAGAAGAAGCAGTTACAGAGATGATAGAAGAGGTGGTTATGATGACAGAAGAGGTGGTTACAGAGACGATAGAAGGGGTGACGACAGAAGAGGTGGTTATAGGGATGAAAGATTCGAAAGACCTGAAAGACCTCCAAGAAATGGTCCACTTTATGAAGTCTTTGTTGGTAATTTACCATTCAGTTTCAAATGGTACGATTTAAAGGATTTATTTAAACCAGTTGGTGAAATTACTCGTGCTGATATCAGAACTGACTATGATGGTAGATCTAAAGGTTATGGTACTGTTGGTTTCCATAATCCTGGAGATGTTGCAAAAGCTGTTCAACAAATCAATGGTACTGAAATTGAAGGTAGAAGAATTGATGTTCGTGAAGGTAAGAACAACACAAATGGATTTTCCTCGAGCGCTCCTATCAGAGAGACGGAAGAAGAAAGCGATTTTACCAAAGGTGTTGAGCCAGAAGGTGAAATCAATGATACAATTTATGTTAGTAATTTACCATTTTCAACAACAAACGCAGATTTATTTGACTTATTTGAAAGTATTGGTCGTGTTTTAAATGCTGAAAAGAAAACTGATATTTATGGTAAACCTGGTGATGCTGTTGTTAAATTTGAATCAGAAGAATTAGCAACTGCGGCTATCTCCAAATTGAATCAATATGATTATGGTGAACGTCTAATAAATATTAGCTACGCTAAAAGACCTTAATCAAAATGGTTTGGCTGGTTTCATTCTGAGATATCTGGAATTGTAATTATAACTGTCATGGTGTTATATCTGTTTGTTCTATATTGAAAAAAATAATAATAAAAGTCTGGATCATTTGATTATTTAATATGTTTGTAAAGTTTTTTTTTCCCTGAAAATAAGTTTCTGATAAAAGAAAGTTTGGAATTGAATTTGATTTATAAGTCATAAAATAACTCGAGTAACGCACACACGTCTAACAAGATGGAGTTTAGTCTACAAAAAATTGCGATTGTTGGTCTATCTAGTCTAATAATAACTTTCATAATATTATTTCGAAAAAGGGAATCATGGGGTAAGTTTCAAGCTGACTATAGATTTATTTCTTACTAACATGTTTATTTTTAGTTCCTGCTTTCAGGGCTTGGTTAAGTAGAAGGAGAATCAGATTAGATGGATACACAGGGCTCGCTTCTTTCAATGAAGATATAGAAAATGGTCTAACTTCAGATCAATTTGATTTAAGGGAGCATAATCTGAACGATTCTAGAAAAGGACTAGATGAAGAGTCAAAAAAGAAGATTCTTGAGATTATGGAAGAAGAAAACTTGACATTTGATAATGCGAGATTGAAATTCAATAAAGCAAACTTTGCTTCTAATAATATTGGACCAGATGGGATGCCATTAGACCCGAGATTAGTTACATTCTCAAAAAGATGATACTGATACGAGTATTGAAAATTTAAAAGAGCGATGAATTACTTACTAATTTCACATCATGAACTATTTATTTATTTATTGGTCCATGGTTAAACATCAACCGCAAAACTGGTATCTATGTAAGAAGATAAATATTTCAATGATGAGTATGATCTTACTAAACTTTGGTAGGTATCTGATTTTGTCATGTCGCCTTTAAATGGATCTTCCACAAGTGATGCCAGATATCTAAATGAGTCATCTCTGCTTAAATCATCAAAATTTAATTTTATATTGGATGAAACTTCTTGTGAGAAATCTTCTGTATCTAGACATGATTTAAAACTTGCAACTTCTGACATGTTATCTTTTGATAAGCTTGATAATCTAGTCTCTCCAGCTGGGTCGACGTAGGCACCTTTAGTTGAATCTAGTTCGCACTCAAAAATTGAAGCGGTGGGAGTCTTGATAGTCTTAAAATCTTTGAAATCAACGTTGGAACTCATCGGTGTATAATAGTTATCATGAGACATTTCTTGTGATTCAATTCCAACTTTTAGTAAAGGATAAGGGAAATTATCGTCAATAGAATCAAAACTTGCAAAGATTTCAGACTCCATTGATGACTTAGTGTTAGAATAGGTGCTTGAATCTGGAGATTTTCTAACTGATTTAGATTTTGATGAGGTACTTCTCTCTGAAACCTTTCTGGATCCTGAGATTTCAGCTTGATCACTGAATAGAACTTTAACTGGAACTTGTTTTACCTCTATTGGTTTGGTTTCTGGCTTCACTAAAGGGTCAGGTTGAGAGGTAAATTTTGAATTTTCATTAATGTCCTTGACTATTTCATTTAGGCATATATGGATTGAAGAGTTTTCTTTTTCCATAGACCAGTTTGTAATTTCTGTTACTAGTACTTCTAAATTCTGTTTGTAACCTAATTCTTCATCAAAAATAGGTGACATTGTACTTTCAAAAGTTTTCACATCATCAAAGCTTGAGAGTTCAGGAACGTCAGAGTCAAAGATTTCATCTTTTGATTCTTCTCGGAATGGAGTTGTTGTTTCAAGTCTTTTGACTCCAGCTGTTTCTGTGTTTAGTGGAGATGGTGATGGGGTTGCTGTAGTTTCTGGTAGTTGATTGATGGTTTCATCTTTCATATTAAATATTCTTGAAAGTCTTTTTTTGAACTTGGATGCCTTTGAAATAGGTTTAAGTGTTGAGGTTATTTTAGTCCTTAAATTTGTTGAAGAGGGAGCAGAATTTTGAACAGATGAGTATGATGAATCTCTCTCTTTATTCAAATTTTCTGAAAATGTATCGATGTTTGATTCTATAGACTTATTTAAATTTCTCGAAATATAGGTTCTTTTCTTCTCCAATATTGGTTTAGAGATAGCAGTAGCTAATAAAGTTGAATTTCCAATACAATTAACGTGGAAGCCTGAGTTACTTTCAATGGAATGTCTTTTGGTTTCTAAATTGGAGATTTCACCTGATAAGAAGCTTGAAAGCTCAACTGAATCAATTGTATTAGAGTATGAGCTTCCAAACACTGACAGTGTATCGATTTTGATTAAATCGTCTTCGATAAATTTCGCAAACAAACCAAACTCAACATTATTATCTTTCAACAAGTTTTCATCTTTTTCCATATTTAAGAAAAGTGCAATTGGTGTATGAGTTTTTTCATGGGTATATGAAGTGTATTCGTGAGCTGTAACAAAGACATTAAATCCAAATCTTTCAATTTTAAACAAATGGAATGGTGTTGTTTTGGATAAGATTGATGCTTTTCCAAAAATACGCATAAAATTTGAAGTGTCATCAATTTCAAACACTGAACCCGGTGTTTTACCATCTTTAAAATAAAAGCTAACTGAATTTTCACCAAATGTTGAAACCTCTAAATTGCTTAGTAATGACCAAGAATATACTTTCAAAGTTGGAATATTACGAATAGGGTTTTCATTGATTAGTGAGTTCATCAGTATATCAGAAACTTTTGGTTTGGAAGCAAGTAGACCACCTTTTCTATCATCTTCAACAACATCCAAAAATAAAACATAATCACTGAACACAACGATAACACCCTTTTCTTTGGTATTTGGGTTAATTGTATCAAGAACAGAAACAACCTTTCTATTAACCCAACCATAAGATAATACAGGTGGCCAATTTTCACAAATCTCTGCTAATACTTTACCACTTGGGGTAAATAATCTTTTATTGTAAGGTTTCAAATTTTCTTTACCAAATGAATCAATTGTATCTGTTGCACTTTTCAAATTTTCATCAACAATAACCTTTTCAACTGCAGTCCATATCTTGGTGTCCGCTAATCTTTCAATGATTTTTTTAATTTTCAATAGATTTAGATGTGATTTTAAAATACCATCAATACGAGCCTCTGAATATCCAATTGGAATATAATGACCATACATTGATAGAAAATCTTTCAAGTTTTCATTGAAACTTCTTAAAGCTGATTCATGGCGCATAGTTGCCTTATAAAAATAAGGTATAGTGTATCCACAAGTTTTAATAAGCTCCAAGCTTCCAAATTCGGAAGAATTTCTTAGGGATTCAAAAAAAATACAGTTGATTCTAGTAACTTCATCAATTGTAGGAGGGAAAACTTGATTGACTTTGGAAGTTGTTAAACCTTTGATTTCATTATTCAAAGTCTTGACTCTAATAGGAACAACGGTTTCTCTTAAAAAATTAACCAATTGCGTAGTAATGTTTTCTTGGACTTGTAATAATTCATTACAAATTTCTTGGACTAATTCGTCATCATCAGAAGGTACTGAATTTTCTAAGGGTCTGTAAAGAATGTCTGTATTTTCAGGAGAGTATTCTGTTAGTGGATCAAATAATTGTTCCAGTTGTTGACCTAATAAAAATACTAGTCCATTATTTGAATCAATTACATCTGGCTTATCTTCATAAATAACGTCTAGTAAAGTTGACTCAATATAGTGAGGTTGAAAAAACCCTAGATTTAACAATCTTCTACCTATATCAGCAGGTGATGTTGAATCTATTAGTTTCATTGTAGAAGCGAGGTCCCCAGCAATAGTTTCATCCCATTCAAAGGGTATATTTACATTCAAAAGACGTTTAACCTTCTCAGGCTCTAGGGCTGAATATGATTTCAATAATGTGATAGCAAGTGCCCTCCTAACATTTGAACTTCTAACTGATTTATTCAAATTTTTGCAAGCATCATAGAACCTGGATTTGTTGCTTAACGAAAAACTCTTGAAGTGGAATTCCCCAAGGCAAGAAAGTAAAACTGAACTTATTTTATGGGAATCTGGGTCATCGTATATCATAACAACGATTTCACCTAAGATTATATCGAATCCTTTGAAGAAAGCAGCAGTCTCAAATAGTTCTGACCATTCATCAACTGACTTGAAGGTGTCATTGCAAGGAAGATAAAGATTATTACTTACTCTGACAATATTCAATGGAGGCTCTTTCAAATTTGTGTGATTGCTTGATTTAGGTAGAAAGCTCTCTTCATACATGCTTGAAGCCACACGATGACCTGCAGCAGTATCTTCAGATGACATTACCGATCTGGTGAGCAGGTTGAAATATCTATTGAAATTTGACTTCTTTTATCAACTTATTCGTTTTTTTTGTTTTGGTTATTTGTTTACACTTTTCCCAAACCGGATATGTGTGCTGACTTCTAATTTCCCGGGCGATAGCATTTGTAAGGTTAGATGCGATGGCTTATAGAAACTGACGCGTCTTGGAATCACGAAGTTTGGACTAATTTGGAACTAACCGTGGGGATCAATTATGTGTCATATCAATAGCTAAGCCATGGATAAAAAGCAATACACCATGATCTCCAAACTAGAATTGGATAAATCGTATAAATTTATGGAACTAAGCCCAGATTTAATGAAAATAATAGAAGAGAAGAAAGAAAGACTGTTTCTGAAATCACCAACACAAGAATCTGATGTTGTACTATGTACATCCAGCAAAACATACAAGATTAGGCAAAGAAATCATTCCAATACAGTTTTGGTGATGAAAGAAAAATATGGTGAGGAAGGTGATACTAATGATAAACTTATAGGATATACCAAATTACCATCAATTTATGAATGCCAGTCAACAGAACCCTCAATCGTTACATCTGATTTACCAGTTTATGACGGGATAAACGAGATTCAGGAATCAGAATCGATTACAATAGATCAGCTAAAACAAAGGTCTGCGATTTCAGAGAGTGAATTTGAAGAAGTTTGGTTTAACATTAATGGGTCCAGTTACAATGATTATGCTATTTTGTTAGATGAGGAATTTATTGGTAAGGTTTTACACTTGCTAATAATGTCAATAACAGCAGCAGAACTAAACTTTGATGAATTGTCAATAATTGAAGTCTATAATAGTATTAAAGATGAAGCACCAACCTTCACGATCAATATAGTTGAAACAGTCTTGAGAAAATTTTCAGAGAATAAAAAAGAACCATTAAAATTAAATAAAGAGAGAGTCTCCAAATATTACGGTATTGCATCACTGAAAAGAAGCTGCTCTCAGAGATCTTCAAATCTTTCAGAATTTTTAATCAAATGGAAATCTGAATTACCTCCATTTTTTGAATGTCCTATTGATGTAGCATTATTGAGCGGTTTTTATGCAACACCATTACCAGACAGGATACAATATGTCTCTAAATTGAACTTATCTACAGAAATAAATGCTAGATTGGAACAATTGTTCAAAATACAGTCTACCTGGGATTTAAATGAGCTTATACCATTTATTGAAGAATTTAACACAAAAGGTTTGAAATGGGAGAATTTCATAATGAAATTTGCTAAAAGAAAAAAGATTGGTAAAAAATTTATAATCACAAACAAGTGAAATAAAACAAATTATAAGCGCATCTATACATATATATCTACTGTAAATGATAAAACTTTTTCTAAAATCACATCTTAAAAAATTTTCTAGATATTTTTCAAAGCTGTCAAGAAAGTATTTGCTGTTTCATAGACACCTAAGAAAATGGCACCACCTGCGCTGATCCACATAGTTCTTGGTCCAATACCAGAGAAAAAAACTTTAAAACCTTCTTCTTTGAATATCACTTTTGCTAGGTAAGTTGGAGAAACTCTTTTTTCATTCAACATTATTCTTGTTTTTATAACATCCAAGGGTGTAGTTATTGCAGCAGCAAAACCACCTGCAATTGAACCACAAATTGCCCCTTGGATAGGGTTAACATGAGAGCCTTGTTTTTTGGACCATTTTTTCTTCATCCATTCATAAAGTGGAAACTGAATCATCGTAAACGGAATTTCTCTTAAGATAGTTGTACCCCAGCCTCTATAGAATCCTTTCAAAACACCTTCCTTAGATTCGTTAGCCAACAATTTCTTAAATGTATCAAACGAAGAGTTTGTTTTAGAAGTTTGGGTTCTTTGTTTTATAACCTCAGCTGGTACTCTAACTAAACATGCTGCAATTTCACCACAGGATGCGGCAATCATATGAGTAATTGGGATGGCAACATTTTTATTTTGAATCCTCCTGGTTAGAATTGGAGCTAGTTTTGCCTTTATTGTATCATATGTCACAAAGAATAAAGATGCAGAAGGAGCAGATGCAATGACAGCAGAACCTAAACCTCTATATATACCTTTGTAACCACCATTTTTCCAGAATCCTCCTTTTGCTTGAAGTCTAGTTTTGATTGTATCAATTGGAAAGAAGGTTAGATCAGTTGATGTACCAGCAGCTGCACCACTCTAAACCCAATAGGTTAGTACTAATTTTCATATACCCATGAATTGACCGTTGCGTAGTAACTTGCAAGTTTCCTTTGAACCACAAAACACATCCAAAAACAAGGTTTAAACCTACTATAAGTGATATAAGAAAATCAAGTTCTCCCATTGACTTGATTGAAGAACTTTATAGCGTTTCAAACAATTTACATATTTTTCGTTATTGAATAAATTAGTTGTCCGAAACAGTACAAAATATGCACGTGATAATGCGTATAAGCCCTGCCCGATTTACCCACAAAACTATATGATATATCATTGATCTAAGTCATGCAAATTGAAAGAAAACAGGCTTCGTATCTGTTTATTTCATCCCAATGTTAAGTTTCATAGAAAACCAATGCTCCTCAAAACCAAGCTCATCATCTCGGAAAATTAGAAATAAATTTTGTTTAAAATTCCAAAAATATCTATCCGTTGGCGCTACAGTCAAAACTCGTAAGATTTTAAAAATACAAAAATGTGTCAAAATTCCTTAGTTTGGATCTTTTTAAAACTTAACCTTTTAAAGACTTAACCAAATTTTGCCAAAATCAGATATTAAAGGCATTAGATCAACTTCCAGCAGCCAAACTCGACATAAATAGATCAAACCATCGCCTGATCCACTACTCATTTATGGCTCTATTTCCTTATATCTCCGAGTCAACTCTTTTCAAGAGTAGGGTGACATCAACTCCGAGAAAGGAAGAAGAAAAAAAAATTGTAAATCAGTCATTTATATGTTTTATTTTTAAAATTACTGGGTATTTCAAAGTAATTTATCCAGAAACAAGATAAGTCTAGTAATAATGTCACAAATAGTTTTAAAGTCTTTCAAAAGAGTGATAACTCCTTTTAGAACAACCCTTCAATCAAGATTATTAAACACATCATCTGTTAACAATGCAACAACAACAAGTCAAAACTCAGTAAAACCTGATTTTGAACGCCACGCTTCAACAATCCTTCCAAACACTTTCCAAACTAATGACTTGAATGGTACAAGACCTATCTACTTAGATATGCAAGCTACAACCCCAACTGACCCAAGAGTACTGGATAAGATGTTACAATTTTACACTGGACTATATGGTAATCCTCATTCAAATACACATTCATATGGTTGGGAAACTGATAAGGAAATCGAAGTTGCCAGAAAACATGTTGCTGATTTGATTGGTGCTGATCCGAAGGAAATTATTTTCACATCAGGTGCAACTGAATCAAATAATATGGCAATTAAAGGTGTCCCAAGATTTTATAAGAAGGCTAAAAAACATATAATCACATCAAAGACTGAACATAAATGTATTTTAGATTCAGCAAGACATTTACAAGATGAAGGTTTTGACGTTACCTATTTGAATGTTAATGAAGATGGTTTGATTGATTTAGAAGAATTAGAAAAATCTATCCGTAAAGATACCGTTTTAGTTTCCATTATGGCTGTTAATAATGAAATTGGTGTAATTCAACCATTAGAAGAAATCGGAAAGATTTGTAGAAAACACAAAGTCTTCTTCCATTCTGATTGTGCTCAAGCTGTTGGTAAAGTTCCAATTGATGTCAATACAATGAATTTAGATTTAGTTTCAATATCGTCTCATAAAATTTATGGTCCAAAAGGTGTTGGTGCTATTTATGTAAGAAGAAGACCAAGAGTTAGAATTGATCCAATCATCACTGGTGGTGGTCAGGAACGTGGTTTAAGATCAGGTACTCTAGCTCCATCTTTAATTTCAGGATTTGGTGAAGCCTCAAGATTAATTAAAGAAGATATGGAATATGATCAAAAACATATTCATAGATTGTCAAAGAAATTGATGGATGGTTTATTATCAATTGAGCATACTCAATTAAATGGTTCAAAAGAACATAGATATGCTGGTTGCGTCAACGTTTCATTTGCTTATATTGAAGGTGAATCATTACTAATGGCACTAAAAGATATTGCTTTAAGTTCAGGTTCTGCTTGTACTTCATCGTCTTTAGAGCCATCTTATGTCTTACATGCTTTAGGTGCTGATGATGCTTTAGCTCACTCTTCAATCAGATTTGGTATTGGTAGATTTACCACTGAAGAGGAAATTGATTATGTAATCAAAGCCATTAATGAAAGAGTTGAATTTTTGAGAGAATTGAGTCCATTGTGGGAAATGGTTAAAGAGGGTATCGATTTAAATACCATCGAATGGTCAGGTCATTAAGAGAGTTACTATTTATTTATTCACTCGCTTCTTCACTCATCTCATCTTTTGTTTTTTTTTCATAAAACTAATTATTGAATAAAAGGCCTGTTTATTCTATTTGCTAATTTTAGTTTCAGTATATCACACATTTCCTCTATTTTTATGGCTCCTTGTGAGTCTGTGGCGATGTATATATCTTAAATTTTCTTGTTTTGTTTTGTTTTGTTTTGGGAGATTTTTACTGGAGGAGACAGATACTTTTTTAAATTATGTTCCTCCACATTTCACTTTTTACCGGAACCGGTGACTGACGTATTATTGAACGCTCCGTTTACCGGCGAATTGATTTTTTTCTTTTACTTGGATTGATTTAAATAAAAGACATTTTTAACTTTTTGAGTTTAGTCATAGCACTTCCCAATTTTGTATATAAATATCATTTATCAGTTATGAGCAACTCAAAAACTATAGTCATTTTACCAGGTGATCACGTTGGTACTGAAGTTACAAATGAAGCTATCAAAGTTTTAAAAGCAATTGAAGAAGTTCGTCCATCAATTAAATTCAACTTTGAACAACATTTAATCGGTGGTGCTGCCATTGATGCTACTGGAGTTCCATTACCAGATGAAGCCCTTGAAGCTTCCAAAAAAGCAGATGCTGTCTTATTAGGTGCTGTTGGTGGTCCAAAATGGGGTACTGGTACTGTTAGACCAGAACAAGGTCTTTTAAAAATTAGAAAAGAATTGAACTTATACGCTAATTTAAGACCATGTAATTTTGTTTCAGAATCATTATTAGATTTGTCTCCAATTAAAGCTGAAATTGTCAAAGGTACTAACTTCACTGTTGTTAGAGAATTAGTCGGTGGTATTTATTTTGGTGAAAGAAGTGAAGATGATGGTTCAGGTGTTGCATCTGATACTGAAACTTATTCAGTTGCAGAAGTCCAAAGAATTACAAGAATGGCTGCTTTCTTAGCTCTACAACATAACCCACCTTTACCAATCTGGTCATTAGATAAAGCTAATGTCCTTGCTTCTTCGAGATTGTGGAGAAAAACAGTTACTGAAACTATTGATAAAGAATTTCCACAATTAACTGTTCAACATCAATTAATTGATTCTGCTGCTATGATTTTAATTAAATCTCCAACTCAATTAAATGGTATAGTTATCACCTCAAATATGTTCGGTGATATTATCTCTGATGAAGCTTCAGTTATTCCAGGTTCTTTAGGTTTATTACCATCTGCTTCATTAGCATCATTACCGGATACCAACAAAGCCTTTGGCTTGTATGAACCATGTCATGGCTCAGCTCCAGACTTAGAAGCTAACAGAGTCAATCCAATTGCTACTATTTTATCGGCTGCTTTAATGTTGAAATTATCTCTAGATTTATATGAAGAGGGTATTGCTGTTGAAAAAGCTGTTGAACAAGTTTTAGATGCTGGTATTAGAACTGGAGATTTGAAAGGTACTTCTTCTACTACTGAAGTTGGTGATGCGGTTGCTGAAGCTGTTAAAAAAATTTTAACTTAATTATTACAGGTTTAATAATCATTTAAAAAAACTCCAATGCATACTTGTTAATGGTGTGATTATAATATACAATAAATCAAACAATTTGTTACTCTTCGTTTAATTTTGCTTAGCAATAATTTCATCGATATCAATCTCTAAAATTGGTTTAGTACCGCTATTTGAAAAGGCTTTTTTATCATCCTTGTTTTCTTTCTTTTCTAATTTTCTTAATTTACCTAAGGTACCATTTTCTTGAATATCTTTACCTAATTGAAAAGGATCCAGGAAATAAGAAGCAGTTTTGAAACCTTCGCCTAATGTAACAATTTCATGGATGATATCTTCAACACAAATAATACCTTGATCACCTAATTTTTCTTCGATTAAATTATTATCATTTAATTTGATGTGATTTGTTTTTTCTGGGTTATCTTCATCTGGAACGGAAATGGTTGCTCTCTTTTGAATCAGGTCTCTAACAGATTTTAAAGATGGCTTACCAATAACAGTGTAAGCAGAAATTAATTTTAACAATGGATAAACAGTATCAGTTAATTTGATGAAAACACCACTATTTATGGTTTTCAACCTCAATAATGTTAAGATCTTTTGAGCTTGTGGTGGGATTCTAGCACCAACTGGGCCTGGGATTCTAACAATAAAGTATAAAGTTGGTTTACCTGAATATAATTGTCTTTGTTTAGAACCATCTTCGTTAACTAGATCAATGAAGAGTTTTTGTTTAGCATCACTTATAGCTTTTTTTTCTTCATTTTTAAAAACTCTGGTAGTTCTTTCAATTTCTCTTTTAGAAGCTAGATTTTCAGCTACTAAGGTTTCAGCTCTTTTGAATCTGTTAGCTTTTTCTTGTTTTCTTTTTAATTTAGCTTGCTCTTTAAGAGAACTTTCAGATTGTTTTTGTAGTCTTTTAGCATCGATTTTCTTTCTTTTTTTTAAGAGAATTTCTGGGTTCGAGGTGAATTCAACCATTTTATTCTTATTAGTAAAGAGTTTAATGATCTGTAGAAAGAGCTCATCGCATTAGTTTTTTTTGTATTCTAAAAAATTTTCATTTTCTTACGAGTGTCCGAACCGACAAGAGATCGAATAATTTACCAAACCAGGTTCAAAGGTAGCAAAACTGAGAGCGTTACGCTCTTGATACTTATTTGTTGAGCTGGAGTGATCCGGATGTGGGGTCTTTATAGTAATACTATGATATATTGATCTTTGGGTTAGATCACGCCTTCTTAGATGCCTTCAGTGTAACCTTGTTTTGGAAACTTTTAATTGAAATCTTTTTCGATTGATTATCCCCTGGGCAACAGACCCATAGATCAATATTATATGTATTTAATTAATTGATTCACGCACCTAAGAAAGTAAGTATTTCAAATCATTGAGAAGCTAGAAGTAACATTGCCCACAACTTGAACATCCGGTCCTGGCAGTGAAGTCTAACTTATCGCATATTTGATTGATAAATGGCCACACTGGAAGGTTGAAATACATCAACCAGAAGTGCAGACAGTATTCTAGATCCAAAACTAAATAAGCGACTGATCTGATCTGATTGAGACAAATCAGTACTTTGAACCGGTATAGAAATAGATGATACAATTATGAGTGATTCGAGTAACATTTCTGTATAGTCAATTCATGAAGGGTGTTGTTTTCAATTATTTGATCATTAAATGAATACAAGTATCAAATTGTAATGTATTCTTTCAATTTCAATCCTAAAAAATTTGAAAGTGCAATCGTGTAGTATGATCAAACTAGGTTGATTTTGAGCTAATACACTACACAATACTTGAACTCTCAGTTCAATTTACTGAGACTTGTATTTTTTTACTTAGAATCGCAACCTAAACAGTTTTTTTCTCTGCAAACGAAAAAAAATCGGTGTACAATCTTTTGATTTCCCATATTCATCCCAAAGCTATAAAGGTCAGTTAACTCACCCAACTACGCTCTTTGTTGCAGAATAAGACAGACACTGTATCCTTTCATCTTCAAACCTTTAAGCCAACGAAAGACATCCCCTACTCATCTTCTGCTTGACCCTGATATTTACAAATAATACCCATCGAGGAAATTCTTCCTTATAGTAGATTTGCCTTGACTTTACTACCAACACATAATAAATTGGAGCTTATCAACTCGAAACTGGACAACACACCCAGATTTAATCCATTTGCTCGATTTGATTCAACAAATTTTGTATTTTGATTGGTAGATCAGGTTTTTAAAAGATTCTATATATATTATATATTATATACTCTTTAGGGCTCCTGAATGCACAAAAAAAGTTTTGTCAGTTTTAAAAGTTTTTTTGTTATTGGAGATTTTTTTCATTCTACTTGAAAATAGATCTTCAGCTTATTAAAGAAATTATCATCATTCATCTTTGTGTCATTTATTTTCATTTTTTATTATTTTCATTTTCAATTTGATTTATTTATTGTTTTAATTAACAGAGTACAAAACAAATTATTTATTTATCAAACATCATGCCCCAGCCGCTTCCAATTGATGGTGTTGTTCAAGAATCAGATCCCATCATCAAGCTTCAAGGCAATGGACCTCCTCAACAAATGTTTACTAAACAAATTCAGCAACCGCTGCAGATTCCAAATAATTTGCAACAAAATCAATTCACTCCACAACCAAACAATGTTCACTCTAATGGCGCTCATGTCCCAGTGATGGTTCCTCATTATCATACTCAAGCCGCCAATCCTTACAACAACTTCCAATTTCAGCCATATGCTCAACCTCAATTCTACCCACAACAACAAGTCCAAAATAGTCAATCTCCTCACCCTCCACCACAACAAATGATTCAAGGCTTACAAATACCATTAACTCCATCAAGTGCTCCTCATTCTCAGAATGATTCGCAGCTGGTTCAAAATCAAGTTCCCCAATTAAATCCACAATCTCCACATACATTGGTTCATTTGAATCCAAAGGATGCTGAAGGTTATAACCAGCATTTCCAAACTCGTCAAAGAGAAATCGCTGGCTCTAATAAACGAGAAATCACTGGTTCTGAATCTTCAAAAAAGAAGTTTAGAAGATCTGATCATTCTACTCCAGGTGAAAACAGTGATCTCGTTCTAAAAGAAACTGCAACTAAAGCATTGGCTGTCCCACTAGAAGATATCGCCTCAGAAATTAAGCAAATGGAAAATTCCCCATTAGTTACAGATGAAGAAACTGATGGTTTATCAAAATCAATGTCTGCAAGTAAACTTGATGGTAAAAAGGAAAGGAAAAAGCAAGTATTTGCAATGACTTGGTTATTAAGATCTTGTGAACCAAATCCAGCAGCTGTTGTTCCAAGAAATAGAATATATGCAAGATATACTGGTATTTGTGCTGAGAATAATATCAAACCATTATCTCCTGCTTCTTTTGGTAAGTTGGTTAGAATCACATTTGTTGGTTTAACTATTCGTCGTTTAGGTATGAGAGGGCAATCAAAATATAACTATTGTGGTTTAAAATTATTGAATGATGATGGGTCCAATACTCCATCTAGTGCCAATACCCCATCCCATAACCCGAATTTAAATGATGGTTCTTTTTTACCAAGTACCCCTTATGTTGGTTCTGCTAGCCCTGGTTCTTTTTACTCACAATTATCAACTCCTTTTGCACATTCTAATAATTCTTTGAGCACCAGTCAGATCAACAATTTTTTACAAGAACAAGGTAGTGCGCCATTAAAATTCATACCAGATATTCTAAATGTTGTTAACAATGTTGATATTCAAAATCCTATCAGTTTACCAAGTATTAAAGGTTATTTACCAACTGGTGTTGATCCTGATATCTCTGATACGTTGGAAAGTTTATATAAATCTCATTGTAACGCAATTTTTGAAAGTTTGAGATATATGCATCTGAAAAATTTGTTTGTTATTCTGTCAAGTTTTCATGCAAACTTAACTGCTCCAGTTCTGAAATTATATTGCTCCGCTGAAGTTTTGCCCTGGGTAATTTTATCAGATACCATAATGTACAAGCAAATCATCAAAATGTTAGCAAAATTAGCGTTACAAGAAATCCCACCTCATGTTCTGGATCAATTAAAACAAATTGCAGAGGTTTATAGCACCAAAGTTTCAAACTCTTTATCATCCACTTCCATGCCTTCTACCTTAGTATTAAATAAATTAAAATTGGTCAAACAGTTTTCTCAATTAGTTTCAAGGTTGATTAGAGTTTCCGAAACTGCACAAGCTGCTAATAAGATCTTATCAAATCAACTAGATAAGGATATTATGTTGCATGATTGGAATCAATTCATCAATTTCAAAGAAATTGCAATTAAGGAATTGCCTTGTGATGGTATGAATTTTGATAAAACGATCTCAGTCTTCAATAAAGTTGAAGATCTATTCAATAACAGTACCTGTTCAGAAAAAATTAAGGCTGAAGTCGAAGATAGTCCATTGGCTTTTTGGGGTAGATATCTTTCAGAGTTACCAAATGAGTTCACTGGTGTTCCTCCAAGATTATTTTTATTGTGCTCTTCTGCTATTTTAACAAGCTGTTTAAGAGAGATTTCTTTAGGTGGCGGTGCTGGTTTTGGTGCCTGGTGGGTTTTAAGATGTTGGATTGACGAATGGACTGGCTGGTGTGCTGAATTAGGTGGATTTATTGGATGTGAATTAGCAGAAGATTCACTGGATGGTGAAACCACAAGCACTAAAGATAATTTAAGCAATGGTGATGATTCTTTGAAGGCCAAATCCAATGATGGTAAAGTTGATTTGATGTTTGGTAACTTTATTAGAACTCCAACTGCTTCAACTGATAACAATGAAAACATTCACGAAAATTAACATATTCCCGAAACAATAGAGAAATACTTTAGACTTTTTCAGAAATAAATAAGTTTCAGTCAAACTAACAAGAAAAATAAGAGAAGGAAAACATTTTGAGCTTTTATTGAACTTTTACTGCGACCCTTTTAAAAAATAAAATTACAAAATGGCAAAATAGCAAAACTTTGAGTTGATATACTATTATGAATTTTCAATTTCAGCTACTTATTTGAATCAATTTACTACTCTGGTATGTGATATGATGCTAAAATACAATATTTGACTCGTTTAGTTTGTCATTATACACTTTATACTTTGTTTTATTTGGCATTTATTAGTGCTTGAAGTAATTTTTGTGCGGGACACTAACGTAGAGAAATATTTTTTCCTGCAACTTATTGACGAGCCAAAGAGGGCATCCCTAAGCTAAATACATGTCTGATCCAGAAACTCCTTCCCAAGTTGACCTTCTAAACCTTATAGACTCCTTTATTGAAGGTTTGGTGCTTTATGAGGCCACTTTAAACTCAGAAAAACTATCTCAAACTTCTAATAATGACACAGAAATTGATATAGAAGAAGAACTAACAAAATTAAGTAAATTAGTATTTGCCCACTCTACTAAGATTGGTATTGCATTCAGAGCACCTGTATCTATAAATGCAGCATTCTCACAATTGAAAGAGACTAGTGAAGTTTTTTTGGTTCTTATGGGAGTTGTATCAATGTTATACACTCAAGAAACTTCCAAAATCACATACGGCGAATTATATAGAGATGCTATAATGGAACAAGTTAAATCATTGGTTGGATTATTTAAGAGACTATTAGATGAATTAAGGAGCTTAGACTACTCCAAACGAAAAGGTGATGTTGATGAAAGTGGTAGATTAGTTGGAATTGCGAAGATTTGGGATAATTGTACAAAATTTGAAGAAATGATTAAACAGGGTAAGTTAGGCTTATTAAAAGGTAAAATAAGATTAAGTGTTTCCGTTGTTGAAGATTTGATTGAAGAATATGAAGAATGGTTAGAAGATCCACAAATTATCGATGATCCATTTGGTTTCAATGACGTATCAGATGAAGAAGATGAAAATTCTAAAACTATTGAACCTGAAGTCATTGAATTTGCTGAAAAATGGATTTCAAAAGTTAAAATGGTTAAATTGTTATTCAATTCATTCATTAAATCATTACCAACTGATAACTCAAAAGTTTCAGGTAAAGAAATTGATGTTTTCAATAAAGAACAAAATCATTTGTTCAACTTGGTTGATGATTTAGTGGCAAATATGTTTTTGAATGGCTCTATTGCTGAGTTGAAATCAGATTCAAAGATTATTATAGACCAAAGTGAATTACTGATCGAGTTACTAAAAGAATTAAATAAGAACGATAAAAAGAAAACTACTTGGTTATCAATATGGCATGAAAAATTCATTTTGTAAAAACATATAAAATGTTGATCGTATATATAGAATCATTACAATTTACACACACTGCAGTTAATCTCTAAAGATCCTGAAATAACCAGTTCATGTAGCAACTCCATATGTGTGGTTACCATGTTCATATAAACGGTAGAATGTGATTAAAAATTAGTATTTTATTCTTCATTTCTTTCTGACATGTTTTTTATAAACAATCTCTACTGATTAATTTTCTTCCAATAGCTTATACTTGAATATACAACACTTTAGGCCTCTATTCAAATCTCATTCTACTTTCTGTTCTACAACTATCAAAATTTTTGGGATCAAACCCTTTAGAGACTAACAACTTCCTCATGGGGAACAATTAAAAGACCTTGACCAATTACAGGTGAGCAACTGTGCAATGTGTACACTTTTTGCTTTTTTTTTCTCTTAGATAATTATATTGTTCATTAAATTTGTCTATACAATCTTATACTCCATCTCTTTCTGGCTTCTACTTGATACACCGTCTTCATTGATGTTTTTTTTTTTTTCTCTTAAATTTTTTATTAAAAACTATACAACTAAACACAACTCTCTTTTATTCTAATTTTTACAATTTCTTCGATAATCTTCTTTTCAACTAAATCTAGTAGTGATTTTCTTTTATAACGAGTATTTACTTTGTAGTGTCAAAATATGTATTCTGAAAGGGTC
>PPNI02000037.1:32805-100945 GCA_003707195.2 Phaffomyces antillensis
AGAATAAAAGAGAGCTGTGTTTAGTTGTATAGTTTTTAATAAAAAATTTAAGAGAAAAAAAAAAAAAAAGTTGAATAAAATTAGAACAAGAGGGTCAGAACGATTAGAGTCCTAAAAGAGAGGTTTATAGTTGTATAGATAGTAAATATAAATTATTTTAGAAAAGAAAAAAAAATTGGCCGCCCCGGCAAGACTTAAAATTAGAACAAGAGGGTCAGAACGATTAGAGTCCTAAAATAGAGGTTTATAGTTGTATAGATAGTAAATATAAAGTATTTTAGAGAAAAAAAAAAGACTGAACCGATGCTAAAAGTGTATAGCTAAGTTGAATAAAAATTAGAACAAGAAGGTCAGAACGATTAGAGTCCTAAAAGAGAGGTGGTTTATATTTGTTTAGATACTAAATATAAATTATTTTAGAGAAAAAAAAGTGAAGGTGAAGTTGAAGTTGAAGAGAAGATAAGAGAAGATTATGGTAGAATTAGAATTTCCTAAGAGAAGGTTTTTAGGTGTATAGTTTTAGAATAAACCTAAGATGAAAAAAATTGATCTTTCCCAACTCTAAATTGGTGTTTGCAATATAAGTTATCCATTAAGTACCAAGTTTATTTGTATAGTTCACCAAAAGTATTAGTTAGATAGATTTAATAGATGCTTTAATACTGAAAAAACAATGCTTAAAAATTTGCCTTAACCGATGTTTCAAGTGTGCTACTCTCTTTGAGAAAAAGTTTACTGAATAAGGATAAGAGCAAGAGACTAATGAGTCAATAGATCCTTAAAAGAGAGAAATTCAGCACTATATTTTCAAGAAAATACAAATTTTACAGAGTAAAAAATGACTAGAAGTCAATATTTGGTCATTTCATACGTCTTTCAGTAAGCTTAATGCTTTTTAATACTGATAATCTAATTGGCAGGTTACCGGTCTAACCTTACGTATCATTAAAACAAAAATATTCAACATATCACTTATAGAAAACTCACATTACTAAAAATTATAACCCTAAGATTACTGAGAAGGATACTCAAATTGTCAAGCATTCTGGAAAGAGTTATCAGATGGATGCGTTTTAGAATATTTATCACAAACAACTTTAAGTGATTTTTTATTATTAAAAAATGCTACCACACTATTTCTAACTTAAACTTGAAATTTGTCTCGTCTATAATGGGTCAAAGTCCAGCCTATCGTTTTACTAGCGTTCAATATATTGCTGTCTTGTCTGCTGATATCTTTGTTTTTTGCTAGCTCTAAGACAAGGACAGATTTTGAGTTGAAAACACTGTAACAAGTTTCTACTCATCAACATACTCTTCTCTTTTACCAATACTCATATTTGTAGTTGTTCGTTAAACTAAATAGCTTTGTTTTCATTTTTTCAGATCTTTATGAATTTAGTAACCCTGAACTTCAACTTAATCACTATGTTTTGTAGTTAGTAGAGTAGAGGTACCTATTTCAATTATATTTAGAGACAGTAACCAGTCTCTTGTTGTGTTGTTAAGAACTGCAGTATGCCATAAGTCATAAGTAGAATGTAACTCATGAGGATTTTGCCGACTGTCAAAGCTTGTGTCCGACTGATCAGAACTACTAGTATAGCCTGCAAAAAAATTTATTATAATTGAATTATAAATAATATGAATCGACTTTTATATATTACTAATAGTATTATCATTAATTAACCAATGAATGTCTATTAATATTAATATTATATTCATGATGAGCTATATATTATATTGAATTATTATAGCATATAATGTTTTAATGCGGATCGACTTTCTACTAGTATTATTATATTAATTAGTGGCAGTAAATGCAAACCAAATTATACCTTTATCAAAATATATCTTAATTATTTGAAGTATAATCATCGTATATTATTAGCTACATAATTAGCTTGTCCTTATATCTATAGATAGTCAGATCATATAATAAAACTTAATATTGATATTGATATCAAGCTACAACTACAAGGTTCTTGAACTATAAGTGGTAGGTTTAGACAGTATATTTAGTTTATTGGGTTGATAAACTAATAAAGTGGTACTATAAGAATAAGGTGGTAAGGCTGGTAGAGTAATACCACAAGATATACTAAGTAATCATAATAGATCATGGTGCAATAAGAAGATATATCGATAATGAGAGCTGGACACTACTCAGATATTTAAGTTGTTTTATCCATAATAGTATCATTTACTTTAAATATAAGTATCTATAGCTCTAAGTAATCAAAATTACCTTTCTTTTCAATAAAATCATAAAACACTTCTTCAGCTTTCAAGAAACCTTTATTGAAATCATCAAAATCCTCATTTTCCACAGGATTTTTTCTTCCAATTGGAGCATATTGGAAAATTTTATCAATCCACTCAGTTTTGATAACATCCCATGGATAAAAATGGAAAACGTTGTCATCTTGAGTGGCACTCAATCGTTCATCTTCCCAGTTTAATTGATCTTGTTTACTTGGTAGTTCTTTGGCATTTGACCAGACTCCGGCTAGTGCTGCACCTGATGTTTCTAAGGTATGAAATTTAACAGAGGTTAAATTGATACCAACAAAGCCTATAGTTGGATCATTGATATTGAAAGTGTGGAGATATAAACCTTTGATCCTTGAAGACGAAGTTGATTGATTATCATACCCGTTTTTAGTTTCTAAATCAAATTCAGATAAAAATTGATAGTCCCAATGATAACCAGTTGAAAAAATGATTTTATCAACATTTTCTAGTCTCGAACCATCTTGAAACTCAACAGTTTTTTCATCAACTTTTTTGATTCTAGGTTTAGCTCTTAGTGAATTTGCTGCCCTTGTTAACCATGGGAAAATTTCTTCTTTATTTGGAGTTCTTGAAACGTAAAGATCTGATTCTAAATTCAAGTATTGAGCAATATCAATACCACTCAAGGAAGTACCAACTATTAAGACTCTTTTATCTTTAAAATCTTTAGGATCTCTGAAAGATTTAGCATGAAGTATTGAAGATGCATCTCTAGTTTCTAGACCTTCAATATATGGAATATAGGGAACTGAATAGTGTCCACTAGAGACAACAACAGCATCAAAGGACTCAGTATACCATTCATCTTTGCCAGTATCTTTATTAGTATGTCTTAATGTTAATAGCCACTTATTTGTGTTAGGATCTTTGATAACGTTTTGAACTTGTGTATTTAATCTTATATTTTCGGCTAATTCTTTATCTTTAATAAAATCAACCAAGGTTTGTTCTATTTCCTGATACTTAATCAGAGGATCTAAACTGATCTTTTGTTTTTCATTAGGATCGTATTTAATTGTTGAGAATCTCAAGAATCTTCTAGGGACGTTGCTATAAAGATTTGGATAAACACCAGAAATTCTCCACTGTAGGGAATTATCCTGAGGACTTGAAATAATTGGGTTAGATAAATCATTATTTGCAGATAACTCATCAGGCTGATTCAGCTGTGGATGGAAAATCTCTTTTTTATAATATTGTTTTGATTTTATGATATCATTTGGAATTGAATCAGCTTTATCAACATCGGTTGCCCAAACTCCACCAGCCCTATCCTTTTGTTCAAATAGTACGAGTTTGTTAAATGCTGGGGTTTCTGGTCTATGATCTTTGTCAACAGTAGTTGTACCATCTTTAGAAGTGTTTAAGAACTCATTAAGTGTAGTTAAACCACCTGGACCACCACCAATGATTGCAATGGACTGAATATTGAACTTTTCGGTAGTCATTCTGTTTGTTCAGTTTTGAATAACATGCTATCATTCTAAATCAATAAAAAGAAGAATTTGTCTCGTATATATATATATATAAAAAATATGAAATTCCACCACAGTTTTGAATCATCGATATACTTTTCGGGTCGGATGAGCTCAACTCAGGCCATAATTATACCAAGCAGATGTTCAATTTTAACCTGGAAATAGAGATTTGATGGAAAAGCGAGGTACAGATTAGAATGCACTCAATTTTAGCTGTTTGATCCTGATTGGATGCTTGAGTAGTAGCCTAATTAGTAAGTAGAGCCCATCTCATCGCAAATCTTTAATATTGGATTACATAATAGAAATTAGAAATTAGATTTGAAATCAACCAAACCTTAACCTGCAGCTTTAATCAATGAACTCGATTATCGAGGCAAAATATCATTGAACATGTCGTCAATTGAAGAACTTGTCAATCAATGGCTTAGCGTTGATGCTGTGCGTATACATAAACTTTTGAGCTGAATTTTTCCTAACTTGTAGGCAGAATCCTAAGACTCGTCAAGAGATCATTGATCTCAAAGAATCACAGAATATCCCTGAACTGGAGAAAAGATTAGGAAGTAGAATCGTGTTCGGTACTGCTGGCCTAAGAGCCAAAATGGAAGCTGGATTCAGTCGTATGAATAATGTCACTGTGATGCAGGCATCTCAGGGACTTGCTGAATATATCATAACTCAAACAAATGATAATCAAAGATCTGTTGTAATAGGTCATGATCATAGATTTAATTCAAAAGAATTCGCTGAGATAACAATAACCGCTTTTTTATTACGTGGATTCAAAGTTTATTATTTAGCTACCCAAGGTGCTGGTGACTTGGTTCCAACTCCATTAGTCCCATTTTCTGTTGATTATCTTAAATGTTCAGCTGGTATTATGATCACCGCAAGTCACAATCCTGCACCGGATAATGGATATAAAGTATACTGGTCAAATGGATGTCAAATTATCAGCAGTCACAGTGATGGAATATCGAAGTCAATTTTAAATAATTTAGAGCCTATTGAAGATAGTTACGATTGTAAAAAAATTATTACAATTGGTTTAGCTGAAAATAATTTGAAATTTGTTAAAGAACAAGTACTAGGTGCCTATTTATCACATTTGAATTCTAAAATAGTCAACAATAAAAAATTAGATAAAGATTTGAGATTTGTCTATACTCCAATGCATGGAGTCGGACTAGAAGTTTTCAAGGAGACACTCAAATTTTTTAATATTGAAAAGTTTGAAACTGTTAGAGAACAAAGTGACCCTGATCCATCATTTCCAACGGTTAAATTCCCAAATCCAGAAGAAAAAGGTGCTTTAGCCTTAGCGCAAGACTATGCTGATTTAATTGGCGTAGATTTAGTGATTGCAAACGATCCAGATGCAGATCGATTTACTGCAAGTGTTAAAGTTGATGAGCAGTGGTATCAATTATCAGGAAACGAAATAGGGTTTTTATTTGCTAATTATACATTCCATAATTTCAAAGGGTCACTTGATAAACTGTACTTTATAAACTCAACAGTATCGTCACAGATGATTGAATCGATGGCTAAAATTTTAGGGTTTAATTACTGTGATACATTAACAGGTTTCAAATGGATTGGTAACAAAGCAATTGAATTAGAAGCAGAAGGTTACACCGTGCCTTTTGGGTTTGAAGAAGCGATTGGATACATGTTTGAAGGAATTCACGATAAAGATGGTATTTCAGCTGCTGTGGTCTTTTTACAAATGTACAATGAATGGAAGCTAAAGGGTCTTAATGCGTTACAAATATTAGAAGATGGATATAAAAAATTTGGATATTTTCAAAGCTATAACTCTTATTATATTCTACCCGAAACTTCAATGATAACGGAAATTTTCCAGTCAATTAGAAATGTTATTCCATATCCTGAGAAAATTGCTGATTATTACAAAGTTGTATACTGGAGAGATTTAACTACAGGATATGAAACTAACACCGAAAATAATATCCCTTTATTACCAACAGATCCATCATCACAAATGATTACAGTTAAGGTCACACCTCTAGACTCAACAGGAGGTGAGTTGATTAGATTTACAATGAGAGGATCAGGAACTGAACCAAAACTGAAGGTTTATATAGAAGCAAAAGCTCAAACCGAAAAAAGATCAGCTTATTTAGCAAAAGATGTCTGGAACCAGTTGAAAGCGCAATGGTTCAAACCATCAGAAACTGGACTAATCGAAGCTGAATGAGTTAAGCTATTTATTCAATATACAGTAAATGCCATTATTATATACGAAGAAAAAGCCGGAATTTCAAGTTTGTATTTATTCCCTTCAGATATCGAAGAATAAAATGTTCAGAGGTCATAGAGAGAAGTCTCCGTATAGAGGTGAGCTTCCTATGTAAGTCTAATCGGTTCAATGACTCAGATCGACTTTCTAACAACTTGACAGCTCATCTGATTTCAAACCTCGAAAATCATCAGATAATAAAAGATGGAAATATTTAGGATATACCATAACAACGCTATTCATGATATGGATGCTGCTCAAGTCTCTCAGTGGAGGTGAAGAAGAAGTAGTCATCTCTAATTTCACCACAGAAAGTAAAGGAAATCCAGCATTTGAAAAATTTGATGAAGGTGTTGAAAAATACCTAATCAATAATAAAGGTGAAGTCATTGAAAATAGTAAAGAAGATATAAAATTGAAAGAAGAAATTGACGCGTTGTATCATGAATCGGTTGATTATTATGACTTGAATGACTTCACGGGGTCAAAAGAAGGTGAAGTCAATGGAGATTACGTGTTGCTATTGATACCTTTGAGAAATGCAGAAGATGTCTTACCATTAATGTTTAGACATATGATGAATTTGACTTATCAACATTCATTGATTGATATTGCATTCTTGGTCAGTGACTGCTCTGAAGGAGATCATACATTAAAAAAAGTATTTGATTATTCAGTAAGTTTACAACATGGTAACTTATCAAAAATTTTAGATGATGAAGATGTTAAAGAAGGTAAAGTTCAGAAAGATCTATATCTGAACTACATGGATCCTTATTACATTGAGAATAAAAACAAAGCATTTGCTCCTCCTTATCATAAAGGTTTTGATGATCCTTTTAGAAGTATTACAATTTTCAAAAAGGATTTTGGACAAATCGTTGGCCAAAGTTTCACAGATAGACATGATGTTAAAGTCCAAGGTATAAGACGTAAGATGATGGGTAGAGCAAGAAACTGGCTGACTTCTAATTCTTTAAAACCATATCACTCTTGGGTTTATTGGAGAGATGTCGACATTGAATTAATGCCTGGTGAGATCATTCAAGATTTAATGAAATTCGATTATGATGTTATAATTCCTAACGTTTGGAGACCATTACCTGTTTTCTTAGGTAGTGAACAACCATATGATTTGAATTCATGGATTGAATCAGATAAAGCTTTAGAATTAGCAGAAACTTTGAATGAAGATGATGTTATTGTGGAAGGTTATGCAGAATATCCAACATGGAGAGTACATTTAGCTTATATCAGAGACGTTAAAGGTAATAGAGATGAGATTGTTGATTTGGATGGTGTTGGTGGTGTTTCCATATTGGCTAAAGCTAAGGTCTTTAGACAAGGTGCTAATTTCCCAGCTTTTACATTCTTAAATCATGCAGAAACTGAAGCATTTGGTAAAATGTGTAAGAAAATGGGATTTAAAGTTGGTGGTTTACCACATTATACGGTTTGGCATATTTATGAACCGAGTGAGGATGACTTAAAAGAAATTGCCAAAAAGGAAAGAATAAAGAGACGTCAAAAGAAAATCAAGGTCATAGAATAGAGATTATTATTATTAAATATATCATCATGTAAATTATTGCTTTCAGGGTTTATACTTTAAGTTTTAGCATTTTTTGGATAATAGAATTAAAATAATACCGAGTAACATAGTAATCTCTGAAAAAAAACATATATATATAATAATTATACAGTTATTTTTTATGTGTAAAAGTATAAATGAACCAGGCTCGATTCTGAACTAAAGGATGGAAAGCCACTTCTTTCCATTTTTTTTTTTTTGTGTTTTCATTGTGTTTTCATATTTTTCTTAATGTACAGAGTTGATATATATGAGTGTATAAGTGTATAAATAAATAAACCAAAGTAATAAATAAACCAAATTGAGTGTAACGATGAAAGAAGGGTATAGCGGATGATGAACAGTGATAAAATGTATCTTATCAATTTCAAAGTAGTAAAACAGATAAAATTGATGAAAAAATCGTGAATAATGTACATTTTGAATTAATGTTAAAACCAGCTGAGTTTGAGCTTGATGCAGCTGAGGTAATTGAAGTTGACGCAGAAGTTGAATTAGAAGAAATTGTTGAAGCGACCATTGACTGAGTCTGTGTATTTGTGGCCGAAGTTGTTGTAGTTGATGTTAATACAACATTAGTATTTCTTTGAGCAAAACCAATTTTTTGCTCTTCAACGTTAAAATCGACATAAACAGATTTTAAGAAAACTGAGCCTAAAATCCAAGTATTTGAATCAATACCTTGAATATTAGAAACACAGTAGCCCTTATACCCTGAATCCGCAGTGTAAGGATTTCCTAAATAATATTCTGGTTGAATTGAATAGATTTGATCATTTAAATTCAAGTTGATAACAACTGTTGAATTACATAAAATAGCAAAATTTGCTCCATCTGTAATGGAATGTTCGAAATATGAATGTAGATCAATTGTATCTTGATAAGGTAATGCTAAAACTGTGGTACCTGTGTCGACAATAGCTTTTCTAAGCACATTAGAATAATTAATTCCATCGAAATTTGTATAATTTGTAAAATAAACTTGAGTTGAGAAGTTTATTTGAATCGAATCAATCATAATCAACCAGTAATTTGAGTTATTTTCAATCAATGAAACATTATTTAGTTCATTTACGTATAATTCATGAATTGGATCACCAATGGAAAAAATCCCAGAGTTTGGATAATTCGTAACATCATTTGGATTAATTTCACCTATTAAAATAGAGAACCTCTTTACACTTATAGCATTAGAGTCATATAATGCGGAGATGATACTTTCAATTGAACTTGAATCATTTGATGGTAATCCAAAAATACCAGACACTGGATATTTACTGAAAAATTCAGGAACTGTTTTGGCCATACCAAACTTAAATTTTTGGGTCGTAGCTAGTTTATTGACAATGATATTATCCTCAACAACATCACCAACCGCAGAACCTGTCACATAAGCTAAAGCAAAAGTTGAAGTTGGTGAAGACTCTGAAGTTGAAGTGTATCTTTTATTTGCCAAGCATGCAGCGTCAGTACAGTCTTCACCATACACCCATAAGTAAGCAGAGCCAGTATCGATGATTAATGGGTAATCCTCTTGACCAATAATGGTTTCAACATAAAAACATTCATTGTTTTCATCCGTTTGTAATAACGAAATACCAGGAGTTAAATTCAAAATAGTTGAAGAAGAACTGTTTACAAGGTTTGAATCTTTTTTGATGTTTGAGTTTGTGAAATTAGTTTTCAAAGATTTATAATTTGAATTAGGAACTTGATAACAATCCTTACTATCAATATATCTATTTTCTGCTGTTGGAAAGATAGCAAAAGCTGCAGATATGAAAAAAAAGAAGAAGATGTCGAGCATGCTGTATATATAGAGGGTATCTGTATGTGCTTTTTGATAATCTTATATGGGTATATCTATGTATATGAAGGATAAGAATTGATATGAGATGGGTATGTACTATCAAACTTTAACGGTTATTGTTTTGGTTATAAAATCAGATCAAAGCAAGATTCCGTGGTGATAAAAAAAGAGGAAAAAAGGGTGGGGAGGAAGGATGAAAGTGATTGTGTGGGATTGATGAGAAGGAACAGTTTTCTTACCAAGACAATGAGGAATTATGGTATAAAAAAGTGAAAAATTGGCTACAAGAATGTAATGTAAACAAAACAAAATCGAGATCTCAAAAAAAAAACTTTTTCGTGTTTAAGATTTCCCCATTCGGAAAATTGTCTACAAAATGAAAAATTACAGAATTATAGATTCAGAATTCAGAATAGAGTATACCTTGAAGAAAAAAAAAAGAGTCGCAACACTCTAGCTTTTGCAGGACTCTGTGCTTAGAGAGTCAAGGTTCCGGGTTCAATACTGGACTGTGGTATTATTTTTATGTAGTAAAATGGTAAGAATATTTGTTAAAGATGACAATTTGATTTACTTGTATACACTAATATACTATTCCAATTCTCTTAAATAGCAACGGCTCATTACATCTCTTTTTGAATTCGTGAACATGCGTATCATATTTAAGAAGAGGATGAGCAGTTGACATGTAAATTAACTAAAGCAGTTTGATTAGTATATATTTTTCAGTTTTACAAAATGTACATTGGACGTTCTATTATAAACCAATAGTGTCAGGTGATTAGGTCGGAATATGAAAAGGATTCTTGAGGACGCTCGGTCTCTGGGGGAACTCTCTCATACTTGAGAATAGAGTTGCGACTCTAGAGTCCAACGAGAGTCGGGGGCATGAAAGGGACTTCCTCCATAACTCTAGTTCAAAATCAGTATTACATAAACGCTGACTCATTTGCAAACGTGATCACGGATTTATGCTTTTTCGTAAGTCCGAAAAATTCGGTAAAAAATTTTACCCCCAGATTTTAAAATCGAAAGGAATTTTTTAAAATTTGATGACTCTAATTCCATGAGTCTTTAATCAGAAGACCGTTGATTCTCATCATTATTGCCGTTTTTTTTCTTTAGAGAAGTCGTCAATATACACTGAATAATATCTTCACAACATTCGTTGAGTAAAAATGGTCAAAGCTAAAGTAATCAAGCAGCCAGGATCTCAAATAGAAAGAGTGGCTCAAGCTTGTGATAGATGTCGTCTGAAGAAAACTAAATGTGACGGTAAAAGACCTCAGTGTTCGCAATGTGCTTCAGTTGGATTTGATTGTAAAATAAGTGACAAATTATCAAGAAGAGCCTTTCCAAGAGGTTATACAGAGACTTTAGAAGAAAGGGTTCGTGAATTAGAAACTGAAAATAAAAGGTTACTAGCATTAATCGACTTGAGAGATAATAATAAATTAGCAAACCCTATAAAACCGTTAAGCTCAACAAATTTATCACTGTTGAATAAGAACAATAACAAGAAAAGTAATATTATTTTGAATGATTATATAGATCATGATCCCAAATCCCATGATCCACAACCCGGTTGTTGTTCAAATTATCCACATTCAGTTTCTGAACGTCCAGTTTCCATTGCCGGCTCTGTTGATCTTGATATTGGCGATCTAACAGACGAAGAATCTATCCTATCTTCAATCAATATTCATGATCACAATCTGTTCAATGACGAAGTTTCATTTGAACAAAATCAAGCCCCAGGATTACAAGCAGCACTAGCCATATCAAAAATGAAAAGTAACACTGCCAATAATAAATCCTATTTAGCAACATTAGTTTCAATGTCAATACCAAGGTCAACTGAAGAAACTTTATTTATTCCATCATTACTATCAAAGATTGGTGCAAACCATGGATACACTTCAAAAGCTATAATTTTAACAGCTCAAACAATCGCATCTTTAAAAGAAATTCCTAAAAATCCATTAAATGCTAACCAAGATAATAAAATAAATCTAATGAATATTAATTTCAAAAACATATTGAAATTAGAGTCTAATTTATTTTTCAGCAATCTAAAATTTCCAAATCTATATCAAATGAATGAGTTACTCACAATTTATTTCAAAGATTGGAATCAGTTTTTACCGATTTTAGACGAAAATGAATTTCAAATAACTTTTAAAGAATTCTTGAAATCTTATGAATTGAAATTCTTAGATAATTCAATGTTTAACAATGAACAATTTGGGTTTATCTTAATTTTAATGTTACAATTATCATTATTATCAATCAAAAATAGAAATCAACATAATATAAATCATAACGAATTATTTGAATCTAAAGAGTTTAAGAAATTAGTTGATTATTATGATAATTTGATTCATGAATTAATTAATTCTTCAATTGCTCAACAATGTTGTATTCAATCTTTACAGATCTTAAGTTTATCACTTTTTTACTGTTTAAATATTGGTGATGTTATAACTTCATATGCATTAAGAGGAAGAGTGATAACAATGTGTCAACAATTAAGATTACACCGTTGTCCTTCAGCTGTATTAAGCTCAAAAGGTTCAATTGTTTCAACCAAATTACAAGCTGAAAGAAGAATTTTATTTTGGTGCATATATTCTTTAGATACTTTTGCTTCTTTACAATTAGGTGTTCCAAGATTATTAAAAGATTATGAAATTGAATGTGCGTTACCGTTTAGTGATGATTTCATTAATACTGATAATAACACCAATTTTATTGTTATCAAAAACTCAAGAATTCCATTGATTGGTAAAGTTTCAAAATTTTCATTATCGATTATGAGATTTAGTAAAATTATGGGAAATATATTAGATAATATTTTCAAAAGACATAAGTATGGATTAAATGACGATGATTATGAGAGTATCTATGAAATTATTCTGATTCATGAAAATTTACTAGATTCATGGAGAAGAAATTTACCAAGTGAACTAAAATTTGAAATTGAAGTTAATGGATTGACTAAAAATTTCAATAATTATGAAACTAATGTGAAACTATTAATTACTTTATATTATAGTGCCAAGATTTTGATCCATTTACCACTAGTTGCTAATGAAGTTAACAATAATGATGAGATCAATATTAAAAAATATGGTTCATCATCAAACATTGCAGTTCAACAATGTACAATTGCATTATTAAACACTTTAAGTGAATTTTACTCATATGATTATTATTTGCCTATTCCTATTAATATAATAAGGCTGAAAATAAGAATGTGCTTATTGAGTACAAGAGGTTCATTGGAATACACTAAAGGTGGTTCATTATTTCAAGAATCTAAAAATTTATTAACTAAGATTGTTGATGAACTAAAACTTGAAAATTTGAAATTTTATAGTGATAATCAAGCTGGTAATAATAATAATCATAATATTAACTACCATGATATTGATGGATACATCCCAGGTAACGTTTCAGTAAGATGCTTGAAATTGTTAGAAAGTTCAATTCAATACATATTAAATACCAAGATGGAAGCTAAAAGAAATGGAGAAGACGATATTAATAAGAAGAAGAAGGTGACAAAGAATAATCCATCACCTCTATCAAAAGAAGTAAATTTAGAAAGTGGTAATGAAATAAGCGATATGTTGAATCAATTAAATGTTCCACCAATCGTATCAGTTAATGGAATCAATCAACAAAGAATCCCTAGAAATCTTCAACAAAATGCAAACACACTTAAAAGAGAAGATGTTGTCATGGAAGATACTGGAGTTTTCAACTTCAATTTCAATGAGGAAGAACTGTTGAACTATAATAACTTGTTTGAAGTGAATGAGGTGGAGCTGGGGTTTGGTGCAGATGGATCGTTGGGTTTGGCATCCTGGTTAAATGAAGTCAAAGATGTTGACAGTAGTAGTAGTAATAATAGTGTTAATGGTGGTACTAATAATGTTGATATGGGCATTGCTACAGGTATCAATGGATTGGAAGCTAAACCAGTGCAGGGCGAAGGAGGAAGTTTGTTTGATTGGCAGAATAGTAGATGAACGCTTATATTTATGGCTGTATGATAATTCATTGGACTGTAGCTTCACACATAAATTGTTTCACTGTAAAAGGATAGATGAAAGTGTTCGTAATTTGATTTGTAGATTCGCGAGACATACGAAGATGACTGATGAAAGGTTGAAAATAACCAACCATTTTGAATAAACAAGAGCTTTAGCTCAACTTTCCAAACAGAATTAGCCGCTGAAGATCCTTTCAATATAAAAGAGACAATATATCCACTTTTCGAATCACTATCAAATGTCAAACTTCATGATTAGATAATCAGGTAACGCACATTGCGGTTTGGCACGTTCTGCCAAACACAAACACCACCTCGCTGACTGCCCACAGTGGATACACATCGCACAACAAATTAGAAACAGCGGCTGTTAGCAGAATCGACCTAACTTTATATTGTTTTTCATTTCATAATTTTACATTTTTGAGTTTACATGTTTTTTTTTGCAATTTCTGAAAATTTCAGATTTCAACATTCTTTCTTCTTTCTGGACAAACCAAAATCCTTAAAAAAAGATCTGATATCAACAATTCATATAAAACAACAAAAATAATCATATTAATACAACCAAAGTCCGCCTTGTGTTTTTAAAGAATCTCCTTACTCTCGCTTTTTGTTACTCAAATTTCATACCTTTGAGTCTTTTTTCATTCGTTACATCGTTATAATCTTCTCATTATCTCCATAGGTGTTGTTTGAGATTTAATTCACGCGTTGGTCGCAATATTATATATATATATATTCATCAATACTTCAACAATGTTACCATACCAAAAATATCCATCAATCTACAAACAATCCCCACTAGATTACTCAAATCCTCCACAATCTCCATTTGATGTTGCTTATGGTTCTTCATTATTACCAAGACAGTTGCTAATTTCATCACCTTTCATTCAAGTTCAGCAAACTCCTATGAGTTCCCCTTATCCAAGACATCATGCTCAACAAAGCCATTACTTCATTCCTCAACCTGTTCCAAAGTTGAACTTGCCTCCAAAGCATCTAAAAAAGAAGAGATACAACGATTCAACTCCATCCAAAAAACCATTGAACCAAGTGGATGAAAATTTAGTGGATGAGAATAACTCGAGTACTTCATTTTCTGACTTAGATGATTTGGACTTCAAAGATCATCTGGAATCTTCAATTTCCTCGAACTTCAACTCATCATTCAACGATTTAAAATCCCAGTTCAATAAAAAACCAACAAGATCCATTTTATTAACTAATGTTAATCCAAATTTATCAATCACTGAATTTTTGGATAATTTACATTTTGGTCCAATTGAAAATATAAAATTGTTCAATGACAATGATAATAACACTGAAACCAACTCAATAATTGTTTCTTTTTTAAAATTAGAAAACTGTTTCGAATTTTTCAAAAATCTAACCATATTTTCAAATAAATTCAAGAAAGCTTTGAAATCCAGCAATTTGAAGATAAATTTCATAAATACAAGAAACTTATTACCTCATATTTCAAGCGCTATTGATAATGATGGTGCAACAAGAAATGTTTTTATTGGTAATTTGAATTCAATCGATAATAATAAAACTGTTGATGAGGAGTTTTTACTAAAAGAGTTTAAAAAATTTGGAGATATTGAAAAAATTGATGTTATTTCTAAAAACTTTGAGAAAACTGGTACCGAAAATACAATTGAAAAATGTTGTTTTATTCATTTTACAAACATTTCTTCTGCAATTAAATTAGTTGAACAATTGAACTTAAATCCTCTTTGGTCACAAACTTCAATATTTTATGGCACTGACAGATGTTGTATTCAACCAGATACTGAACTAAGTAATCTAGATGAAAATGATGAAATCAATGAAAACTCTTCAATCTTAAATCTTGACTTTGATGATGATGAAATTGATTTTACTAATAATGATTATTATTATGATGAGCACAATTTAAATCATGTTGATTCTAGAAATTTATCAATGGTTTCAACTTTTAGTCAACCAGAATATTTTTATTATCATGAGAATTACAATTCAAACAAAAATTCGAGCAACAACAATAGGACTATTTGCTTATCAAACTTGGATCCAAATACAGCAACAGAAGAAATTTGTAATGTTATAAGAGGTGGTATCTTACAACAAATTAAATTGCTACCACATAAAAATGTTTGTTTCATAACATTTGTTGAACCAAACGCAGCACTTGAATTTTTCACTCGATATCAACTGAATCAACTGAACTTAAAAGGCAGAAGAATTAGAATTGGGTGGGGTGCAAATCCTGGCCCGCTACCAACCAAAATTTCGCTAGCAGTTACCATAGGCGCTTCAAGAAATGTTTATATTGGTATCAATAAAGAAGGTGAAGAAGATAGCTTTACTGAAACATTACCAAGTGAAGAAGAATTAAGAAAAGATTTTAAAAACTATGGAGAGATTGAACAAATCAATTATTTTAAGAATAATTCATGTGTTTTCTTAAATTTTTTGAATATTTCGAATGCGATCAAATTAGTCAATGATTTAACAGGTGCACAATCAGAAAAATTTCATGAAAATTTAAACAATAGATATAAAACTTTCAAAATTTCTTATGGTAAAGATAGATGTGGTAATCCACCAAAATCCAAAAAGAAGAAAAGTAAGAGAAAAAATAATATTCATAAAATGTTCAATGATTTAGATTTGAATAACTCTGATAAAGTGGATGAAAAAGTTGCAGAATCAATCAATGCATTTGGTATCTCAAGATTAAATAATGATACGATCAAAGAAGAAGGAGAAGAAGAAGAAGAAGAAGAAAAAGAAGAAAAAGAAAAAGAAGAAGAAAAAGAAGAAGAAAAAGAAGAGAAAAAGGATGACGGCGATGAAATAATAGAAGAAGAAGAAGAAGAAGAAGAAGAAGAAGACGCAGATTCAAGTTTTGAAATTAAGGTGACAAAAGATGATTCAGAAACATCATTAAATTCAAATAAGACTGAAAAGAGAAGAAATTATAATAATAATAATAACAATAACAATAGCAGATCATCATTTTCGAGAAGTTCGTCAAGAAATTCGTCCAGATTATCACTAAACTCTCATTATTCTGGTTATCAACAGTTTTACCCTCATCTAACTCAAATGCATCCTCACCCACAACAATATGTTTATCAACAACAAGCCCCATTACCAAAACAGAGAAGTTCATCAACGAGAAGATTAAATACTAATGGATCCCAAGTCATGGCCCAATATTTACATCAATCACAACATGCTAATCTATTATACGCACATAATGTGTTGAGTATGATTGATGATGATGGTTTTAATTATGGTTATAATGCAAATAACAACAATTATGGAGGTATTTATGGTGGTTATTATGAAAATACTGGATATCATAATGACAATCATCATGGAAGTAGACGTAAAAGTTGAACTGCATTATTTGTATTATTATCATCTCAGTTTTGTTTTATAAATTTTATTGATATATCGGTTATTAGCTGTAAGAAGTAAGGAGAAATTAGCTATTCGAACTCTATGGAAAAAAGACTTACCAGGAAACGCAAAAAAATAATTGCGCCAGCCCGGAGTCGAACCGGGGGCTCAAAGATGGCAACTTTGAATTTTACCGCTAAACCACTGGCGCACTCAAATCCCACTAAACCACTAACGGTTTTTGATGTTGATATTTGTTGATGCAGAAACACACGACACATCATCCGGCCCACCCCTGTCTCGTCCCGGCGGAACAACTGATTTAGATATCGCAAGAAAATGGAAAAATCATGAGATCATGATGATATTGTAACAACAGTCAGCCTCATTCTAATTGAAGCAAATTCAGAAGATAAATCTTAGAATGGAGTACTATTGGGCAAGTAGCTGCGTGGTTTACTATAACAAAGTCTAACAAGCCACATTGGGAAGACTGAACCGATGCCCCAAAATTCGTGTGGAACACACCCAAAGGAAGATTTAGTTGAAAAGAAGATTATCGAAGAAATTGTAAAAATTAGAATAAAAGAGAGTTGTGTTTAGTTGTATAGTTTTTAATAAAAAAATTTAAGAGAAAAAAAAAAACGATTAGAATGAGAGGTTTATAGTCGTTTAGATACTAAATATAAATTATTTGAGAGAAAAAAAAAATACAACGTACAACATACAACATACTAGAGGTGTCACATGTAGATCTCTACACTAAAATATTCTACTCCACTTTGGAATAGAGCCTTAAAAATCTGGAGTAGATTTTGGTAGTTCGAACCTGTACTAATCAATAAATTAAGTTAGTACTATACACTATACACGTCCTTAGATATTATTTTACATCTTGATAAAATACCCTTTCTAGAAAGCTATGTTAATTGATTTTCTTTTGAAACCTGTTAAATAAAACATCTCAATAGATACTTCTTCAGCATTTGCACTCTTATATATCATTTTCATCGAGTTAGACATTGTATTGGTTCCAATTTCTTGTCTCCGTTTTCCATAAATATTGGAAGCTATTGAAAAAAGCTTCCAAAATCGACACTACCCAAAGGGATGTCTATGAACCTATTGACAATCACAGATAAAATGGGAAATTTTGTTGAGTTTCTATTTTAAATAATTAACACCACTTGATAGCCTGATATTTGAATTTGAATCATCAGTTACTTCTTTCTCTAGGATAGAATAAAGCTTCATTTGAACCACCAAATCAAAAACATCTATTATTATGCAATGTTCCCATAATTCACTAAACTGGGGTTACCCCATCTACTCTTCTATACACCTTTTTGGACTTCCATACTTTTTGCTTACATAACATAAAAATCTCAATTTTTTCCAACTAAATGAAAAAAGTGGAAAAGTCAACAAAATATATCAATTATTAGCTTAATTCAGTTTAATTTACATATCCCGATATGGCTCGTCAAAACTTCATTGGTCTTGTGGTTTCACAAGGTAAAATGAACAAAACTGTCAAAGTTCAAGTTGAAAACAAATATTTCAACCGAATCATTAATAAGGTAAGTAAAATACGTTTTCAACATCGATTTGGTATAGAGATTCAAACTTGACTAATGTTTTTTCCATACCTTTGTTCTTTTCATTGTTGGATTTTAAGATCATGTACTAACGTTCTCATCAAAGGAAGTCATGAGAAGAAGAAACTTTTTAGTTCATGATGAAGGTAATATTGCAAGAGAAGGTGATATTGTTCGTATTGAAGCATGTCGTCCAATATCAGCATGTAAGAGTTTTGCAATTGCAGAAATCAGAAAGAATAAAGGCTCTCAATTTGCTAAATATGATGAAATTGCCAAACAACAAGTCATAATTGAAGAAAAAGAAAAAATTAAACAATTTTTAAGTAAAAGAGAAAAAACTGAACTTGAAATTAAAGAAAATTCTTCACTTATAACAGATTTAACATTTATTCATAAAGTGGCCACAACTGAAGAATGTAAATTATCAGCCGAAGAATTAACCAAACAGAATGAATTAAAAGAAAAATATGGGATTAAAAGCTGGCCACCACAAAGTGAAGATTTACAACTTGAAATTCAGTCACTAAAAACAAAAATAGATTCTTTAAGAGATGTTATTGATTTTGTTGAACCATCTCTAGAAATTTTATTAAGAGATGAAAACAAAGAAGTTGTTAACCAAGTATTAAGAGATTTTACTAAAAAAGAACCAGAATTATTGAAGAAAAATATCAGAAAGAATTTGCTAAGAAAATATTTATTAAATCATCCAGAGAATGCTAGAGTTGCGTTTGGTTCATTAATAGAATCTATTTAAAGAAAAAGAACGATAACAGCATAATCCCTTCATAAAAATGAGAATACAGAACTCTGATCAGTTTTAGAAGATTTAGTTATAAAAAAGTTGACTTGTACATATATGTGATTTTTAATGATACAAAATAATGTAGAAAATTCAATAATTACCTTCAAAAATGTAAAGCTAGGTAAGATTATTTATTGAGAATCAAAGTATTTATATTTGGCTGAATATTTTTTTTTTCACTAAAATAATATCTTATAAATCTTATTTAGTACCCAAATTTTATAAAATGTACCAAATAAAATTCCTTAAACCTGTAACTCTATCAAAGAACAGAGCTGTGTTCTCCAACAGCAAATACAAACCCAAACCGAATGATCCAGTTTATGAATTATCTTCAACCATAACGATAGCCAATGATTTAGGTGAACAGTTCTTTCATGGTGATGCAACCTTAGATTTTGATGTTAAACTTCAAACTTCAACGGACATTAAAGCAGATAGTAAAGCAAAGGTGATCGATAAAATCCAAGTGAAATGGAAAGCAGGTAAAAGAGCTTTAGATTTCAAAACTTTACTGAAATTGAATCAAGTTTCAAAAGATGATTATATTTCAATTCATGTTTCATTAAATAAATCAGAGCTTATAAATGATAAATTAAACTTACCAATATTAGATACAAAACAATTAAAAGAGACAGTGATTGGTGAGTCTATAGACATGATCAGAAATTGTAAAGATTCCAAAGATTTAAAAATCGATATGAAGTTTTATGACACAATTAGTGATTCAATCAGAATTCCTCAAAAGTTAGACAGTTTACCAATCAAAACAAACAGGATTTCAAAGAGAATAATATCAGATGTCATACTATTTGAAGAACTTTCAGGAAGTATTGCTCGCCATTTATGGGATTCTGGGATTTTAATAAGTGAACTGTCTAAAATTGAACTTTTGAAATTTCTTGATTACGAACCTCATGAGACTTCGAATAACTTGAACATTCTTGAACTTGGAACAGGAATTGGACTTGTATCTATTCATCTTAATAAAATGTTTACAAATTCATTCATAAATGCAACTGATTTAGAGGATTCTTATGAAATTTGTGCCAAAAACATTGAGTTTAATACCAACATTACAGATAAAGGAATGGTTGAATTCAATGAACTAGATTGGGAATCAGAAATTGAAACAGGAAAGAAATGGGACTTTATAATCATTACAGACTGCACATATAATCCATTATATTATGACTCTTTGATAAAGGTTTTGAAAAAAGAATCTTCAAATCTCACAAAAATCATACTTTCTCATAAATTTAGAGAACCGATTAGTGAATCTGAATTTTTTATCAAAATGGAATCTTCTGGGTTCAAACTTCAAAAGCAATTATGGCATAATGTAGCTGGCCAAATTTTGGTTCATACAGGTCAATATTATATTTAGAGGATATATTCACATATTCATGGTCTTCAATAGCTTTACTAAGGTTATATTTTTTTGAATATTTATAATTGAAGTGATAACTGTGAATGTCTTCTCGTAACAGAAAGTCATTTTCATTTCATTGAAGTTTCCCATTCCATTGTGAAGCTTTGAAATTTGTATAGAAAAATACCAATACTTTTAAGAGCAAGTAGTAACATTATTACATTAGCAGGAATGTTTAATAAAGACCATTATTACATACAATACCTCCAAATCAACTTACAAGCTGTAAAATGTATGAAGAACTATGTTAAATCTAATACAAATCGAAATATAATTATCTAAATATTGTAGAATTTTTTCGAAAAAACATACACACATTTCCAAAAGCTGAAATTGATCTCTGATGTAATAAAACCTAAATCAGTGATTACGAATCAACCACACCACACCAAAATCAAGCACAATAATCATTCAATTCACTCTTAAAATTTCATATTCCGAGGATTCGGAATTATTCCGGGAAAATTCCACAAAACGAAAAATCGCATCAACAACATTCAGCCCAGATAGTAAAAACACTCTTAAAACTGTTCCAGTTTCTCAACTTCATTTCAGTTCAATTCTTCTTCGTGAAACCAATCCAAACCATCTAAACAGAAGAAACTAATTAAATCTTAAATTATTCCTGTATTTATCTGAATCTAGATCTTTAAATATTCTCATCCTGATCAGAAGCGTATAAGGCTTCAATTAGTCCATGAACTCTAAAGCACAAAAGAGAAGATCATTCATACGTGGTGGGAGCGGGAGTCCCATTATCCCTATCAACTCATCATTTCATTCAAATTTTAATATCAATCAACAACTGACAGCCGCAAGGTCAAAGAGATCTGTTAATGAATCTGGTGATTCAATTAATTCAGTTCAACATCACCCAGATTACGTGGCTCATATGAAATCATCATCTGTTATTAAACTTGTGCTGATAGGCGATGCAGGAGTTGGTAAATCTGCTTTAATTCTTAATTATTGTGATGATGTCTTTGATGAAAATAATCTTAAAACTACAATTGGAGTGGATCTAAAAGTTAAGGTAGTTAATGTCGATGGAAGTTATTTTAAAACAGTTGTTTGGGACACTGCTGGTCAAGAAAGATACAGGAATGTTATTCCATCTTTATACAAAGGCACAAATGGGGTTTTATTAACGTATGATGTTACAGACCGAACTTCATTTGATGGACTTTATCATTGGATTCAAGAATGTTATGAAAATTGTGACTTAGATAGAACTATCTTTTACATTGTTGGTAATAAACTGGATCAGGATGGTAAAGTTATTGAAAGTGAAGATATCAAAAATTTATTAGCTTATGTCAAAAATAATTATCCAAAGTTCAAAATAAGTGCAGTTTTCGAAGTAAGTGCCAAATATAACACTTTAGTATATGGTTTATTTGATAGAATTATCAAAGATCTAGTTGAAAACAGATGCTATTTTGACGAGAAAAGATTAAGAAATAAGAAAAGTATAGATTTATCAGCTGCAAGAGATGAATATCAACGTTTCAGTTGCTGTTCTTAGTTAAGTTTGAAAATGAATACTACTCGATAGCACACAGAAGAGGACACATTTCATCAGAATTGATGGAATTTCAATTAATCAATTTTATGATAATGACTTTAACACAATTATACATGCACAGGTGATAGCCCTGATTTTTTTTGATTTTCATTTTGCTTTCTTTTAATTATATTGCATAAATATCATCTATTTTTTTTCCAAATTATGTTTCATTTCACACTTTCATATCGTTATTTTTGTTTAAGGAGTTACAGGGGTTTATATTTATCTAATAAAAAATACAATTTAGTTCATGAATTTATTATGTATCTTTTTTCTATTCATTATAAGGCTTTGCTTGTGCTTCTGGAGTTGGAGTTGAAGTTTTCTTTCTATTAGATCTGAAATATTTTTCTCTGAATTCAGGAAGTGAAGTGGCAGCTCTATTATCCACTCCATGATAATTTTCTCCATGATTGATATAAACCAACAATCTTCTTGACCATTTGTTGAATTCTTGGTTTAGGTGATATTTTAATTCTAGATTCCTATGTTGTGGAATAATTGTTGGAACAAAACTATCGTTTGCTGTCGGCATCCAAAATGCCAATCTACCACCAATTGGTAGTCTTTCACTTGCAAAGTTCAATAAATCATATAGTAAGCTATCTAATGAGTAAGGTTTTTTAGTAGGAATGTAATCTCTTTTCAAATATGCTTTAACACCATCAATTTCAAAATTTTCTCTACCTTCAAATCTTTCAGCATTCTTAGCACCCAACACTTTTAAACCTTCTCTTATACCATACGGAGGATCACATACTATTGAATCTATTGGTAAATCAGGTCTTAATGCATTATTTGTGAAATCCATAGTCATAACATCTAAATACTGTAAAGAAGTATTATATTGTTTAAAATTAGCAGCGATTGTATTCTTACCTTTACCTTTGATCAATCGTCCATCAATATCTGAGCCCATAGTTAGAGCACCAAAAAACCCACCAGCAACTAAAAAGGAGCCAGTTCCTGCAAATGGATCATACATTAAATGCCCTTTATTAACCAGTGCTAAGTTACATGAAACTAAAGATAATTCTGCTTCGAAAGTAGTTGTACCGATATAACCTCTTCTTCTCAGGTCATATTTTTCCAAAACACCTTTACTCCTTGCACTTAAAGATATTTCTCTACCAAAATAATATTTAACTGGAGTTGTTGCACATTCATGTTCATTTGGTACGACATAATGTTCCAAAACTGTGAATGTTTGATCTGGATTTTTCATTTTAATTTTACCTTGAAAATTCACATAAGAGAATCTATCAATCATTTTGATCTTTTCATTGATAGATTTTTTACCATGATAACCAATGATATCGAATTTAAATGAAGAATCTTTATAAAGATCAAATTTATCAGATGATCTTCGTTTAACATCTTCATGTAATTCGTCTTCTGTGTCACCAACACCCCAAAGTTCATACAACCCCTTTGATAAAATAGCTCTTTCTAACCACTTCTTAGCCTTTGTTTCATCATCTAGAGAGACAACCATAAAAGGTATAGATTCATCATGGCTTGATAGATCGACTTTGATTCCATTCAGATCGGCTAGTGCCTCTAATTCTGCATAACGGAAACTTGGATGTTGTTGAGCAAGCAACACAACGTAGTCTTGTGCCATGAAATATAGAACTTAGAGTTAAAGAAGAAGAATAGGAATGCTTCGTTTTAATGAGTAATATGATTATCAAAGCTCATCGATTGAAAAAAAAAATAAATTTGACATGATTTTGACCGAAACGGGTAAGAGTAGAAGCCCGTTAAAAACAGAAAGACGGGTAACTACGAAATGTTGGTTTTCGCTTTTCTTCAAAAATTTTTAGTACTTAAATTGCCTCTTTACTCTCTTATTTAATTTATCTGGTTAGATTTTTAACAGTTTTTATACTTATATACTATTCTATAGTAATAGATATACATTTTATTATCAATATAGTCTATAATGTCCCTTTCAGACAACGAGGAAGATCTTTTTGACGACATCTATGATGATGAAGTTAAAACTGAAACACCAAATACTTCAATTAAAAAGGAAGTTGAAGATAAAGTAAATCCTGAATCACAATCAGAAGAATCAAAAGACGAACCTTCTATTGCTTACGCTAGTCCTTCTAATGATGAAACTTCAGTAAATGAGTCAATTGCAACTACTGCCGATGAGACTAAACCAATAATCAAAAGTGAATCTTCCTCAGAATCTGACATCAAAACTGAAACTACACCAGGAACGAAAAGTAGAGCTGATTTAAGTGGAGAAGGTGGTAAAATGTTCATTGGAGGTTTAGATTGGGATACTGATGAAGATAGGCTAAAGGAATATTTCTCCCAATACGGTGAAGTTCTGGAACATACAATCATGAGAGAAGCTTCAACTGGTAGATCTAGAGGGTTCGGGTTTTTAACGTTTGCTGATAAAAAATCAGTTCAAGAAGTTTTGAAAACTCAGCATGTTTTAGATGGTAAAGTCATCGACCCCAAAAGATCTATCCCAAGGGAACAACAAGATAAAACAGGTAAAATCTTTGTTGGTGGTATTGCTCCAGAAGTTCGTCCTCATGAATATGAAGCCTTTTTTTCAACTTTTGGTACAATCATTGATGCTCAATTAATGTTGGATAAAGATACAGGTAAATCAAGAGGTTTTGGTTTTGTTACATATGATTCTCCAGAAGCTGTTGATAAGGTTTGTAAAGGAAGATACCTAGATTTCAATGGTAGACAGATTGAAGTTAAAAGAGCCGAGCCAAGAGGTCCACAACAACAACAAAATCACATTGCAGCACAACAACAACGTTACTTACAACAAGGTTATGGTCAAAGAAATAGAAACAACGACAACAGCCAACAATTTTCTTATCAAGCTCAAGTCCCAGCAGCAGCAGCAGCAGCTATTCCTGGTGCTGGTCAGCAAAATTATTACGGTGTCACTCCAGAAGCTATGAATGAGTATTATAAAAATATGGCTCAATATTGGGCTACATTACAACAACAAGGAGGTCAGGCTGCACAATTTGCACAGTATGCTCAACAATTACAGCAATACCAACAACAGATGCAACAACAAGGTCAACCTACATCAGTTCAAGGTCAATCACAGCCAACTCAAGCACAACAAGCACAAACAGGGGATATCCCTTCACCATCTCCACCGCAACAAGGTTCAAGTGCTCCATTTAACGCTCCAAGAGGTCCGAGAGGGGGATCTAATGGTAGAGGTAGAGGTAGCGGAAGAGGTAGAGGTTATTCTAGAAATGGAAATAGTAATTATCACCCATATCAACGTTAACTACTATGTATTCGAATTGGAAATCAAGAAAAAGGAAGTATAAACATTTCTATTAATGAATTCATGAAAATTGACTTGAACTGTAGCTGATGAATTGTGATTTCATAAATTATAGCGATTACATTATATCAATTTAGGATCACACTCTATTCATGTATTATATAATAATCTTTCCGTAGTTAGTAGGTCTCACACTAAAAATATTGGGATCTTTATTACTATATATATATATATATATGATTGAGTTTACCCGAAATCAAGTCTTGAATCTCTGAATTACAGTCCTAGCCAAATTATAACTATGTATAACGAATCAAAGTCTATATAATTCTAGTGCTCAGGCTAACTTTCACTTTTAAGTTCATGTCGATATTCAGCTGACGTATAAACATCAGGAGTAAAAGTATTACTGAATTATCATAATTGTCTAATATATATGTCTAGACTTTAATCTTTAATGTCCAATATGTCCTAAATTATTTGATTATATAAATTGCTCAATTTGACACGTAAAAATATTTTTTATATACACATATAGATATAGACGTGGCTACTAGACAAATATGGACATTTTGAACTTTTATATTGGGACACTATGTCCTAATTAATGAAAAAAGGAGAAAATAAGAGACTTGAAAATTGGATAATCGAGAAAGAACACGATACTTTCTAATTCACCTCAATCAAGCTCAACTAATCAAAGATCTGGTCTTTTTCAAACGATTATTGACTCTATGAAGCATTTTTTCGATACCGGTTAAAATGTCCAGTCGAAAACCGGTGAGGATTTTTGTACACAAGATTATGACCGCATTTTGAAAATTTCCAAAATAAAAACAAAACAAAACAAATTCTAAAAAGACAAAAAGGACAAGGACAAAAAACATCAAATATGAATCAAGCTGAGGAACTCAACACGCTAAAAGAGCAAATCAAGAATATAGAGAACCAGATGAAACTTTACGAGAACCACTTATACATGGCTCAAAATGAACTTCAATATAATCAAAAGAATTTACAGTTAGAACAAGCAAAACATCAATCTCAGATAACTAGTTTAGCCTCATTGTTTCTTGATTTATATAAAGAAAACAAAACATACGAAGAACAGCGCGAGAATTTGGTTCTTGAGAGGGTGAACAACATTGTCAACCTTGATATTAATGAATATACCGCGCTGACAGGAATCTCTGGAACTGGTCCTAATGAAACTTCATTAATCAACTCAATAACATTAAATTCATCATCCACCGCTCCTTCTAGTTCAAATAACAGTGTTCCAACCAACAGTCAAGCAAATACTGTTGCTGCTAATGCTGCTGCCTCTATATTAAGCGCTCGTTTATCGGCTGCTGAGCAGTTACTTTCACCTTCTTTACCAACAAATCAACACAATCAACACCCTCAAGTTGTTCTACAAAACCAACATAGCCAGCATAACCAAAACAATCAACATCAACAGAACCAAGTTTTGAATCAGCAAGTACATTTAAGTCAGCAAAATCATTTGTCATCACTTCAACCATTCACACAACATCACAATGCTAGCCAACTCCAACTCCAACATCAACAACATCACCTCCAACATCAACAACTACAACAGCAACAGCAAATTCAACGTGCCCAACAAGCAGTCAATCATCGTGCTTCTCATAACATTCCTTCAAATCAGACCTTACCAAATTCATCACAAAGAGACACACAAGAAACTGAACCAACTAAGTCTCGTTCTAAGAAGAGAAAAGTTCCTTCAGCAGATCATAACTCAATTCTTGAAGATGCATTGAACTACACCTCTTCAAAACCAAACAATATGCCAATCACCTCATCGAATGCTACCATTTCATTAAATTTACCAGACAATGCACTCAGAAGACAAAGTGCTAATCCTCCAAATATTTCTTCAAACAATAAGAATAACTCAAGACGTGCAACAAATTTAGGCTCAGAAGGTAGTGAAACAGAAGTGATTTCTGGTAAACGCAAAGTTTATAATAGAGAGTATCAATACATAAAAGCACCAACATCAATCCAAGAAGTTTGGAATGAATACGTCAATGGTATTGATGGACAAGAACCTATCAGAGAGTTAGAAGCAAAGTTTAAGACTGGTTGGAGAAGAGATCCTGCAATCTCTAAGAAATATAATAGAAGAAAACCTATTTATCAAGCTATTGAAAGAGGTATAAGTAAAGGCTTAACTGCTGAATATTGTATTAGACTTCTAGAGGAGCATAGATATGTTGACCCTGGCAAGAGTACTAAACAGCCCATTGGTTGGATAAATGCAAATAATTTACCAGAAGAATTGAAATGATGAAATATGCTCAAGAGTCAATATTGATTGTACTACAATGATTTTGCAAATTGTTAACTATTTTTTTTTTTTTTTGCAACTGACGAAATTTGGCTAATAACCTAATGAATGTTAGATTAGGCAATGATTGGCACTGTCGTAGTTACACAAGTAAGCACCTAATAAGACAGATGAATGCCTGTGGTTTGAAGTTTGTTCACCCTTTGAAATTCTTTGTCTACCATATATATAATCTCAATAGATAGTAGATCATACTAGATCCCAGCTTAAAATAACAACATTTGATGCATATATGTTTTATCAAATTATATATCGTACAGATATTTGGATCTGGCACGTTAATCCAGCTAATATAGCTTTCGAGTCCATTATGGTTCACTACTATGTATATAAACCCCACTGATTTCGAATCCTTTGAACAGTATTAGGAGCGATTAATGTTTTGAGATGCCATCCTCAATGCTCACCACTGATTTAAGACTCAAAACTCAAATACTTGTAAATGCCTTTATTATTCTTGGTTCTAGAATTCTGTTCTGGTAGTGACTAGTGTCCTAGTTAGGATGTGAATCGATCAATAAAGGAAATTTGATGTTCCTTAATATTCTCCAAGGTCCAGTACTAATTTTCTGTATGGTTTCATAATGTACTATTGATGAGACCGATTCTTTGGCATTGGAGGGTGGATATATTACCGCATCACTCCTGAATATCGATGAGCATTAACATAGTAAAAAAAAAGAGATACATTTATCAAACAACGCGAAAATTCAGTAACATTGCATACTATACTTTACATGTGTTATCATTATTGTAATTACTTCTTCGTATAAAAATACGTTTACAAAAGGAAAATAAACTTAAGATTAAATTTGACTAATCAAGCTGAAATCACATCTGTACCTACTATTAAATACTAGTGTTGGGTTGGAAGAATTTCCTCCAATCTCTTTCATCACGAGTAAGGAGTTTGCAATGTATTATAAAATTTAAGACTAGAACGTTGTAACTTGAATTCAAAACGTAATATGCAGGAAGCTATCCCTGGGATTCAGGAACACTGAATAATTTTTGCTATAGACTTTACAAGTTACCGATATCAATTATAAAAACTACTATCGTCTTCGAAAAAGCAATAAGCCACCATACTCCATAGACACATACTTCAACTGTAAATTAACTCTTAGAAGCCATGAAACTTTTTTCAACCATTCTATTCAGTTACAAAAATGCACTTTTTTTTTCAGAGACACGTCCATATATGAGATTCTCAAAAATTTTACGCGTCCCAAGTGCATCATGCATGAAAATCAAAACAAATATATGCTGGAAACATAAACAAAAAAACATGATAAAGTGAATAGATTGCGTACTGATGGCAGAAAAATACATGAATTAGATTTAATTTAGCAATTTCTTTGGTTTTTTAAGGTAATGTTCCTGAAATTCTGAAAGATGAGCTAGGAATTTGAAGCTTAAAATTATTCAAGTTAAAAATGAGTGATTGATCGAATAATTATAAATATATCACCTATTCCTGTATTAATTTTTTTTTCAATTCTTCTTCGAAAGTTCACTTCATTTCACATCAAAGAATTCCATCAACTTGTACTTTAAAATACGTCCCTTCATTTAACAATAGTAATAAATACATCAATTATATATAATTCAAAAATGCAATTCATCAAATCTTTATCTCCATTATTTTTATCATCATTGGCCTTAGCTGCCACTTCAGTTGTCGATGTCACTTTATATGATTCAACCACCATTTCAACCATCACTTCATGTGACAACAGAGCTTGTAATGAAATTACCACCACTATCACCACTTCAATTGCCATTGATACAACTGTTGTCACTTCAACTGAAGATGATGAGATCATTTATATTACAACCACTCCAACTTCATCAAATGATGATATCACCTACGTTGATATAACAAGTACACCAACTGTCACTGTTTCAGAAAAAGCTTCGACTGATATCACGGTCACTCCAACTTTATTCACTACTTATAATTCTAACAGCACTTCACTCTACGCCGTCTCTACATGGGAAGGTGCTGCCAACAAAGTTCAAGGCGCTGGATTAGTTGCTGCTGGTGTTGTTGGTGCTTATCTATTAATGTAAATTAATGAATTAATTATGAAAAAAAAATCAAATTTGATATTTGAAAACAGTTCTTTTTTATTTTATGAGTTTTGATCTTTCTTTCAAGGTCTAGACTATTCTTGGTTGGGTATGTATATTATGTTTAGTGAAATAGACAATCGATTAATGAGCTAATTACTATTGTAAACTGAGAACTTAAATACGTTAAGTCCTTTATATAGTTACAAATTTAAGAGGTGGTCACGAATGAGAATTTGTGAAACTACGATAAAAATAGAAAATAAATAATATAGAAATGAATAAATAATAATAAATAACTAATAAATAAAACGTATCAAACGATATTCATCAATTACCAAAATGAACCAAAACGACAAACTATAATAATAATAAACTCATGACTTTATAACACCCAAATAAAAACACATAATAAACATCACAAATACTAGACTTTCAGATCAAGATTCAGTATTCAGCTAATCTTAGTTTCTCACTTAGTTGTTTTGCACTAAATCCAGTTCTTCTTAAAGATGAAACTCTATCTGGAGAATTACCTCTTGATTTAATTTCATCATCTTCTAAATCAAAGTAACCGTAACCACCTAATAAGTAATTCAAATTACCAGATCTTGAATGGTTTAGTCTACCTCTTTCTTCCTTTTGTCTATTTACATTTTCAACCTCTTCTTCATGAATTCTATAAATTTCTTCAAAGTATTTTTTTAATGTATCTGTAAATCTTTGAGTTTGACGATGTTTAGAACAAACACAAACAGTTATTGAATTTTCTTTGATAATATATGCAATACCAAACCCATTTGATGTGACAGGACCAAAACCAAAAACTCTCAATGAAGGATTACCACAATTTGAAGTTGAAATGATTGAATTGTTCAATTTATCCCAACCACTATCAGCAAAAATAGAAGGTAACTCATTTGAATTGAATTTATCTGGAATTGTGTTATTGTTACCAATAGTTGAATCTGAATTATTATCTGAGTCATCTTCATTATCAGAATGAGGCTCTTGATCAACCACATAACGTTTCCAAATGTTGAATAAGGCATATAAATGACGATCTTGACCTAACCCATTTGAACAATCTCTTGTAGTTTTAGAATGTTTTGCGCATGCTTTTTTTAACAATTCCAGTTTTTCAGCACCTGAAGAATCTTCAAAAAATCTTCTAACAAATTGATTTGATTCTAATGAGACTGTTCTAATTGCTTCAGTTCTACCATGTAAGAATTGTTTAGTCATGGCAGGTTCATAAGTACATTCAACTTTACCATATAGTGAATAATAAGAAGCTTGAAAAGCCATTTGGACAAATGCATCAGGGGAACATTTCAATTTTTTTATTGAATTTGAACCATAACCATTGAACTCTAGAACTGAGAACTCATTTTGTGAGATTAGATCAGATAATCTAGTTTCACCAAATCTTAAAGCTAATGATAGATCAGAAGTTAGATTCCATTCTAATTTTCTTGGAATTGTAATGACGTTTGTATCTAAAGGATTTTTACTCTGAATAGTTGGAGATTGGGTTTTCCAAATTGAAGGAGAGTTTGGATTGATTGCCTTAGCAAACTTCAAAATCGAATCAGTGTAAATATCTGAACAAAATCTCAAAACTGTATGACCATCAACACCAGTATGTTCAAAGTTAATACCAGCTTTAGCATTTTTAGTAATGATTAGTTGTAATTTATCATACCATCTGTTTGTACAAGTACCGACTTGAACACCTTTATCCAAGATTGATAAACCGCATAACATATTCTTAGATAAATCATTCAAAGATTCTAATTCAATATCATCTAGAACAACCATAAATAGGGCAGAATCAATAATATTTAATATCTTGAAATTGATAGGATCATTTAACAAATTAGATCTTAGGTGTGCCCAGTTTTTTCTATTCTCCGTAGTTAAAACACCAAATGAAGATCTCGCAATTTCAGAAGGTGTTGACTTGGAAGAGTCATTCAAAATTGACTCAAAATTGATAGACATTTCATCATCTGTTAAAATCAAATCATTGTTTCTGTCTAAAACGTCAAACCAGTAGAATTGGGATCTTGACATTACTATGATATGATGGGATGATGGGTCACATTGCATAATACAGCCTGATTGAGTTGGAATTCGAGATGAACCAAACATAGCCTTATATTGATCCATACATAATGGAGTATTTTTGATTAGATCTGGAGGTAGTTCTTCTCTTCTTAAAGCTCTAACGAAGTTTAAAGAAGACTGAGTTAATGAAGTTGCTCTTTTAACTTGAGTGTTGTTGACAGGAGTTGGATCATCTTCCAATAAGAAGAATGGGTTTAGGTTCAAAACGACTGGAGAGTCATAATTTAAATAAGAATCATGCCAGAATTGTTCGATGTAAGAATCTCTTGTTTTAGCATAGTCTCTTAGCAAACGATCTAAATGAGGACCTATGCCATTTAAGAATTGATCAGTTGCGATTTCAGTTCTTCTGAATTCATCTTCAGTTTGAAGAGGTTTCAATACTTGTAAGTAATTGTCACAAGTTTGTTTTAAATCAGGAATTGGTAATTTCTTCACCTGAGATTGATATTGATACGTTGTAGCCATTTAGTTTGAAATTGTTGATTAATTGAAGAAAGTGACAATTCAGAGAGATTATTGAGGGAACGAAGCGTTTAAATAAAAAAATATTCCAATCATCCGTCTTCAAAATGAGTGAGTTTAAATGATTGAAAGAGAATTTGATTACGTAAGTGCGGGCAGATTTAGGTCACACATTTTTGTGTCAAATTTTGAAACGACAAGTTGAGATTTCAGCGGGGGAAGCCTGGCGTCTTTCACTGGCTTAGGGGAGGAGGAGGGGGGGGGTGCTAGGGAAACACAGGAGGGACATTTTGGGAGTAGAGAGTAGACAAACAGATAGATCCAATGGCTGTTGACGGTTGTTAGACATCTATAGCAAGAATAAGCATTATCTAATCACTTCACTTTATCCGGAATCCATCACGAATCACGATTTGTAATCTTTGAATCGGAAACAAGTATCCACTAGTTAATCACAAGCTCAATCAGTAATCAATGATTACAACCCGATGACTTATTTCATGAGACGTCATTGGTTGATCTTTGAAGAGGTACATAATTATTATTTAGAGCCAGATAACCATGACTTTCACGTGAGATAAAATGGTGTAGTTCAAATAGTAATATCGAATGAAGTTTCATGAGTCATGACTATAAAAGTAAAAGTATATAGAATATAGTGAGAACATGCCTTATCTAAAACTTTTTTTTTTCCTCTAAGCTAAAAATTTTGTGAAGTAAAAAGTTACAACTTACGAAGTACATGATCTGAAATATTATAGTCGTGAGTCGATGGATTTTTGACCTTTGTAAGACAGTCTCAGCCAGCAAAGATTTAGCTATGATCAAGTGCAGGTAGTATTCAGCCTCAAATCCTGGTTATATCAAATTACAGTATATTAATTCTTGAATTAGTTATGAAGTTTGAAAGTCTAGTTGAAAAATCCACTTTTAATTTAATACGAGTAATTTCAAAAGCATTAATAGATATATCTCACCTGCTCAGAGTGATCAAAAATTCTGATATTAGACTGTCAATAATTTTAGTATACCTGTTTTGAAGTGTGGGAATACAAGCTTGAAACTCAAAAGGAACTTTCTATAAAACTCTCGAATGACCGTAGTTTCAACTTTTTACAAACTAGAATCTGTTAATAATGATCTGTGATGTAATGTTAGGAATTTAAGAGGAGCCAATGATTATCAGATTGAGATCTCAATAGCACATGAATAATGAAATGTAAATGTTTTATACCTATTTAAGAGAATATTCCGTGTAACTAAACAATAGGGAATAAAGTGATACACACCGTGATATGATTGCGACCAGTTCTTCATTACAGTTGATGTGTTTGAGATGTGAAAAATCTTGTTTCTTCTCTTGTTGAGAATTTAATTTATTTATTGAATTGTGGTTTTATATTCAATTTTTAGTGTTGATATCTGGATGTTGCTAGTTTTACAAAAAAACATAGATTAAATAGTTTAGATTAGATTTAAGTGAATTACTCGATAATCCTCTCAAGAGGCAACAAACTGCAACGCAAATACAAACCTAGCATACCAAGCTAAAACTCCTGAATATTGTTTGTCTATATCATAACTGATGAGAATGCTTCATACGATCTATAAACTTCCATATCCTTAGAAATTTGATTCTCGAATCTCAATTTTACAATATGTAGACTGCCACAATCCTGTAGAGCACCAGGATGAATAGTTTTTCAGGAATCAGCACCCATGGGACACTCATCAGCCATTAATTTGCCACCAGTACCAACTTTTGTTTAATGTCGTAAGATCAAACTAGTTAAATGTGGCTATTCCAGTTGGATCTGTTTTGTAGCTTGTACTATTTTTAAATACTAATAAATAAGTTTTAGCTTATTAAATAAAATAATTTTTTTGCAACGAGTAAAGAAACTTTTACTTATCCACTCATCATCATCACTCATTGCGTTGCTCAAAAAATTTCGTTCCCAAAATTGATAGAGATTCGATTGTAAATTATAAGACTGCAACTTTGAGTGAAACAAAATCTTGCTACATATCTTGAAGAATGACACTAATTGAAGTTGTTAAATTTTAGAAGTATATATATATATATATATATATATTTCATCACACTAAATAATAAAGATAGCAGGTAAATAATGAACATAAAACTTTGACAAATGTTATATTGATCATATAATTAGTTATATACATTTTCTTATGTCAAATGGGTAAATTCTTTTATTCGCTCGGGAACTAATTATATATCACAATTAATTATAGCCATTTGCGGTTGACTTAAGTTTTTTATGAAATACTATCTGCAAAAAATATTTACCAGCTTGACTTTCATCTATAACTGTTACAGTATTGTGGAAGTTAAATTATAGACGAGATGAGATAGGTTTATCAGGGATTAGGTGAAATTTAGAACACGGGGAAATTCTCATATTGGGATTGAAACAAATGGAGTTAAATGAACACGGAGATCATTGGTTTCAATCATCTTGCATGATATTAGGAAACAGAACTTTCAATTGCTTTCAAGGCCCTCAATTATAGATTTCGATTCTGGAACCTCTTTCTTGGAGATTGGAATTAGATAGCTAGATGTGGACAATTTTTCTGATTCGAATTTCTACTTTAGCAATTGAGGCTGTAGAGATTCAAGAGTTTACTACGTTTCGCTCAAACTTTATTATTAACTAAATTAGAGTTCAAACTTACATAGTGATTATATTGCAACTATAAAATATATAATAATATAACTATAGTACTTATTACTCATCGCCATGAGTCAAGTGTTCACGTTAAAAAGAAGTAGTTGGGATAATTTCATATTCTTTACACTTCGTATAGATAATATGGCTCAATATTCAGAGTAATAATATAGTAGATGTCGTCAACAACTCTGGGCCGGCATTAATCTAGTATTTTGCTGTATACTTATGTACGCATCATGCGGCTGCCGGAATACGCAACTTGCTATATTGAAAAAATTCTAGAAAAGTTCATTGGATGAAATATTATCTAAAGAATCAAATAAAGAAGCTGTAGCGAATACAAGCTAGAAAGATATAGAATCAAAGAATGTATAGTACAGGCTTAATGCACGATTCAAACTATCAAGAAACGTTGAAGGGTCAAGACTGACAGGGGACGAATTACGATAACCATAAATAATTAAAAATAATTGGTTTTATATATGATCCCAAAGAAGGATGATATAATTTGTAGAAAGTCAAAAACTAATCAATAATCAGCAGTAGATCATCAATCTCAAGTCTTTGTGATTTCAAGCATTGGGTACTTAGTATTAAGTACTTTTGTGATGATACTTTCTATATAAGTGAATTTGATCATTAAATTTTTGAATTGGAGTCTGTACTGACAATTAGCTCATGAATGCTCTACCTAAATAAGTCATAGATTATATCGTAATTATTATATATAATATATGTTTATATCTAATCAAAATATGTGTATAATTATGCATAGAATTGTAAGCTGACAGCTTTAATTATTAGATAATACAGATAGGCTCTAGTTTTCCTATATAGATTAATCGTATAGTTTTTTTTTGTTTATTTTGAAACCATACACTAAAAACATTTTCTTAGAATATCCTAATTCCACCATAATCTTCTTTATCTTCTGTTCAACTTTAACTTTTCCTCTGGGTGTGTTGCACATGCGAATTATAACATATATATATGTATATCATACTTTTGCATAAATATGTAAGATTATGCAAACATTTAAGAGTACAATATAATTGTCAGGATCATATAATGTGATCGTCACGTGAATTAATCTTTGGTTTTGAAACATATATCTAATCAAAATAGCTACATACTCCGTTGTGCCTGAAAGTATTATTTTTATTTAAAGGCTGAGCATGGGTTGAATTTATCCATAGTTTTTTAATTTCCTTTCAGATAACAAACTTGATTAGAGCTTATAGAAACAGTACATTTTCTCTCTATTTTCTTCCAAATTGTCTTCAGCTCGGAATATTTTGTAGTTCATGCAAGCTGAAATTGTCTTGCATTTGCATGCTTGCAGAGTGCTGCAAGAATATGTACTTATTTTTTGTATTCTATTCGTTAAAATCGAATTGTAAATCGTGATTCATGAAGCTCCAATATTCGTGAGGGAGAGGAGAGAGAGGAAGGTTGGCCGCAGTCAAGACTATAGCTACTCAGGAGTATTGACTGTTGAGTCTTACCCTTTATGGTGGAGTTTGGAACAAATTTGAAGCTTCACCGTATAAAAATTTTTACCATGTACTCCGTAAATTAATTCAGACACGTCACATTATTTACTAAAATACATCAATTATATGAATTTGAAAAGTCTTGAAATCAAAGTGATCTATGGATGGATCTGCAACCTGTATATATTTCACCTTGATAGTTACTGAAATTAAAAAGGGAAAATATATCAAAGTTAGCAGTTTTTTTATTTGTGATTATCTAAATCTTGTTTATGATAAACGTTCGGATGAGCTGTGGAAGAGGTTATAATTTTAAACTCATGAGGTCTTTTTGAATCCACAAATCATTTCTTATTTTTTAAGTTCAAGCTAACTACGTCGTGAAATCCTGTTAAGATCAACTAAGTTTAGTGTTTTCCTTTGCAATTAATAAAAAATCAAATTAACTGAGAAATGAATAGTTATAATCTTTACCTTTCAAATATCTTTAAAAATTAAAGGACGTCTCTTCAAATGATAACAGACTCTAATATTATGTGATACGAATGGACTAAATTATAGTTTTGATTTTGATGTTATTCTTCACGGTGTTCATCTAAGTTAGTGACGTTACCAGAAGAGACATCTAATGAAATAGCACCTAAATATTTTTGATTTGGAGAGGAGTTATCAGACATATTAAATAGAGTATATTATAACAAACCAGTAGTTTGATGTATTGAATAAATCAATCAGCTTGCTATTCTATAAAAGCAGGGTAAACATTACTTACTTCAAGAAATAATTATTGCTATGTTTCTACGTTGCTATTTAGTTAATATAACTCTTTTTATAAACTATGCTTATTATATAACGATGAATAGATCATAGATTATGTTATTCTGATTATTTCAATTTGATAGAAGAAGTTACAGCTGATTAGACTGGTTTTATAAAGAGTACTGATTAATAGCTAAGTATCATATTGTATTTACAACAATATTATTGACTCTTTACTTCTTTCAACATAAATAGCTGATAGTAAAATAGAAAAAAGCAAGGGCTTAGAGTATTATTAGTTGTGCTGCAAACACTTCGTACACTGAATATATAAAATAGAATGATAAGTCTGATAAATCATCCCTGATATATATATATATATATAGTAAAGTAAAGATAATAATTTAGTATAAATAGAATTAATAGAACAAACAATAAAACAAAATAAATGTAAAAAAAGCATAGCACCTTTGAAAAAAAAAACAGTCTGGTATAACTTAAAATATACACAACGATTTGAATATGTTTACACTCAACCGCAACCGAGCTCATATAGATAATAAATATTATTTTGTTATTTGGAAATTTTGTTCTACATAAATTAGCAGGTACTAGGTACTAGGAACAGCGTCAAGCTAATAAGTTGGCCTACATCGAAAGAAAACGGAGAACATTCTTCAGCGTATTTCGCTTTCTATATCGATTCTCTATAAAAATTAGCAAGTTGCAAACTTGATCAGCTATTGCATATGTATTACGCAATGTGGTCCATCACCTTACAGTATACATGAATCATGCATGTAAAGTCCAGCTATTTTAAAGCTTATATATATAAGTCGATAAAATTATAAAGGATCTATATTTAAGAAGTTGTTCACATAAACCTGCACGAAGTTTTTTTTTACACTAAAGATGAACCGCTCAAATTTATGAGAAAAAATACAAATACAATAGAAATAAGATTTCAAAGCAGACTTAACATTGCATTTTTATAAAAGTTAAAGACCCAAAAGTAAAACCTTATCAAAAATTATAAAAATGAATAATGGTAATTAAAATAATTCTTTTACTAGTATGAATTACCTTCAACTAGTACGATTTTTTGAAAGTTTATTAACCAATCATCAATCGATTTAGGAACAGTTTTGAACATCTGAGAAAGTTTCGATCCAGACCCCGGACTCCTCAATTTTGTTGAATATCTGATTACTAAATAATATCAAAGCCATCAAGATCAAAAGGACTAAATTTGATCGATTTAGTGATATTTCAATAGCAGTCATTCAAATCAATTGACCATCAACATATACGCTCTTTTATACTCTGCTTCCTACTTAATCAAGTCTCATCCATTTGTACCAACTATTGCAAGATTAATACACCAATTTTTTGAAAACATCACTATATTCTATCAATCCAATCACTCAGAAAGTATTAATAGGAGACTAATAATCTGAAACTGTTAAAAATTCTTCTACTGTCAGCAAGATAATGCTTAAATAGTGACTTCTGCTCAAATATATCTTTAGAAATTACAGAAATAGTAAGAAGACAATACAAGATGGCAACTAGTGCAGCTGAAAAGTCTTCAAGATCGAATTACGATAGATGGAAACCAGGAACCAAATTAGCCTGTATGATGGCTTTGAAAAGAGTTAGTGGGGATCCCAATTATTTCGATCCAACAAATAATAAATTTAGTAGTTTAACATGGCATACAATAGCTGAAGATCTAAATAAAGAATATCAAGATTATGCCAAAAGATTCACTAATATCAATGTTAAGGATCGATATGATCGAGTTTTAAAGCATCATAAAGTTTTTGTTAGAATGGCTAATCAACTAAGTGGATTTATCTGGAATCCTTCAACCTTTTCATTTAAACACGATGAGAAATTAGTCAAAGATTATCAAGATAATAAAAGAAATGATGACATTATAAGTTCTGAAATCAATGTTGCTAGATTTTTATGCAAATCTGGCCATACAGATCTTGAGTTTTATCATAGATATATTTATCGAGTTTCAAATGAAGAAGAGTTGAGAAATGATTCAGTTTTAAATTCTCCAAGCTATATAGAAGATGCAATTAGTAAAGGAATCTTGACAAATTTGTCAAACAAACATGAGTATTACAAAAATGAAACTGAAAAAGATATAAAATCTTCAACTTCTTCAAGCACTACAAATTCTTTATTATCTTCAACAGATCAATTACCTAACACCTCATCCAATCAGCGATTACCTTTTCTTCATCCAATACAACAACAGCCTCAATTATCAAATTTGAATCCAGTTCCATTATCTTATCAAACAGGACCGAATATATTAGGAGTTCAACCACCAATTAATCCAAATCCAACAAATCATACGAATCACAATGGTGAGCTATATTTTCCAAACTTAATTGATAATCAAACGAGTTTATTAAGTTCACAACAATTTTCTCAGATGCCATTATTAGGGCCAATCTCACCTCCTGATAAATATAACATACCAAATAAACTAAGTAGTGGGGATTCATCAACTTCATCTACATCATCAAACAGGAAAAGATTTAAACCAAACGTTTCAAACTCTTTATTACAATCTGGTTTATTAGCTGAGTCATACTACAATGATTTGAACAATTCTTCTAATATTTCAGCAAACACCATACAACAAAGTAATTCAACAAAAGGGCTATCAACAGGCGAAGCCGTTTTACAGATCCATAAGGAGTTTGAAATGATGAAAAGTGTTGTCAATGAAGAAATCGTTCAATTGAGAGCTCAAAAAATTATAAGTTACGTTGATTTTCAATCATTACTAGAAATTCAAGAGAATAATCTAAGTTTCATTAGATGTTCATATAAGAGAATCATGAACAGTTCTAAGATTCTAGATCTGATTAATGTTTATCTCAATAAAAGTTGATGAGAATTATTATACTGTTTCAGCCATTATTTTCATCAACGAAATACAATATAGCTTATTTCAAATTCAATAACGCACAAAATAATAAAAATATATGCTTATTATCAATTATCTCAGATTGATTCTTTTCTTTTTGATTCACAAAATTTTGTGTTGATACTAGCATTGAATATTATTTGATAGTTTGTAATTCAATTTTAGGCAACCAAAAACTCATGCATCTGAATTATTCAAAGTTTATATTACATATATGTAAGTTTAAAAAATCCTACGTCTTGGAAGTTAATCAAACTATGTACATAAATTGGTACCTTCGAGGCTAGGATCTTCACAAAACTGTAAAATTTTAAAAAGGTGAAAACATATATAATTAATAATATCGGAGTATACCTTACAAATTTGAAAGTTTCTTAGCTATTCCATGTACGTTATCACTACATAAGAAAGTAGTTATTGACCAAAAAAAATGTTTAAATGTTGATTTAGTTTCCGAACAGAAATTTTTTGGACAGCCACCTCTTCTTTCCCACATGTAAGATAAAAATTACTCTTTCACTGATCAGTATCCACTATTAACGTTAAGTAAAATAATAGGTATTCACCAAAAGAACACACTGAGAATACCAAATATCACCAGGCTAACTTTTACACATCTACTTTTTAAACTTCATTGATACCTTAAATGTGCTAACAATATCTCCAATCCACAAAACCAAATTCCTTTTGTACACAAACCACAATTTAATATGAAGAAAACCTTTAACACAATTTTATCAACACTGATTCTTTCATGAGCACTAGCCAACATAGTAACAATTATGAGATATTCATTTCATTTAATCCTTTTGACTTCTGCTTTAGTCCATTTTCAAGAAGTTCAATCAGTGGATGTTCCAAATCTTGAGGATTCTATTAACTCGGTAGTATTCAAGACTATTGTTCATTATATGACAGTCACTGAACATGAAATTGATCCAGGTGTCACTAAGACTTATTATCAGACTTCTCTGTCAACTGACTTACCGGTTGAACCTGTTTATGAGATTAAAGATGAAGATGAAGATGAAATTCCTGATGATTTGGAAGAGTATGAGTATTTACAAGATGTGGAAGAATTAGAGCATTCACAAGATGAGGAATCAGAAAACTTTACCAATGATGATGAGTCTAATAAAGAAAATGATTACGATATGAGTATTAGTAGTGAATCTTTTGCTGGTGAACCATTTTTAGATGATGATTCTACTGAATCTGAGTTTGAATTTGATCTAGAGAATTATGAACAATTTGGTTTTAATTCAGATTATTTCGCAAGAAGAATTTCCAAATTGAAAGGTCCTGTTGTTGAAGAAGAAGAAACTGATTTGAATAGACCTGAAGTCGAACATATTTTCAACAAAGTCTTTTCAGATGAAGGTGAAGTTCCTAAAATTAATGAATCATTACCAGATAAAGAAGTTAAAGGATCTTTAAGATTTGTTAATACAACGGAAACTTTTAAGCCCGAGTCTCAAACTCAGTTTAATAAACCTGAATCTTCTAAATCTGAACAAATACCAGAAACTAACTTAAAAACCAAACCAAAATCATTTGAACCTGAGAATCCGATTAAAGAAGAAAATGTTGAGCCAGGTTTCCTATTCGAACCAGATTTCGTTTTTGATTATAATCCAACTGAAGAGATAATTCAAGAAGAACATCTAGAATTGGAAAGAGGAGACGAATTAGGGAACTTGGAAGGCGAACCAAATAAAGATTCATTTAGTGCAGTTCCAACTAACACTCAAGCAGATCACAAGAACTTTTTAGATCCTGAAGGTACTATTGAAGATGTTAAAGCAGAATACGGAAATAAAAATTTATCAGCCAGAGTTTTCGAGCCAACTACAAGTTTACGATATGAAAATCATGAATCATCAAGAGGTATATTCCCAAAGTTAAATGGTAATTTTTATAAGAATGAATCACAGTCAAGATTCTTTTCAGTTTCTTCAATCTTATTTGGTGTTGTCATTTCCTTAGTTCTAGGGGCTTTTTGAGCCAGAAAAAAGCTTCATACCTGTACAGGTATGAAGCAGGTATGAAGCTCTCAGTTGAGCTAAAGGACTTTAATAGCTCGAATCATTGAATAAAGACAGTTATACTTGGTAGAATTCGTTGTAGTTTATAAGACCACAATCTCTGATATGAAGGAGTTCGCGAAAGATCTAATCCGAAGTTGAAAGAAAAAATGTTGTTGAAAACAAAACAAAAATTACACTAAAACAATTCAAACTTCCTTGACATTCAAATCTTCAAAATGAGTGATGTAAGTTATCTAAACCACTTTGATTCTCTCCTTGTGACTACTGGGATAGTTTCAATCTTCAAACTATCCACATGATCCCCAAATAATTAAAGAGAAACGCGTCAGATTAACCCTTCATATACTAATTTTAATCATCCAGGCTGAAAGAATTATAAAGATTATAACACATCAAAACGTAAAACCTGGCGTTCCTGCACCACAAGAAGGTTATCCAGTAAGAGAATGGTCAATTGAAGTTGTACTTTTAGACGAAAATGGAAACAACGTGCCTGCTAATATCTTTGAAAAAGGTACCTATCATTTACATCCGACGTTTGCAAACCCAACTAGAGTTGTTAAGAAACCACCATTCAAATTGGCAGAAGAAGGTTGGGGTGAATTTGAAATGGGTATCGTTTTAACATATCTTGATAAATCCGGTGAAGTCAAATTAGCTCATGATTTGAATTTTGCTCAAAATTTTTATGAAGTTGAGCATAAGATTAAAGTTCCATATAAAAAATCAATTAATTTGAGAAGAGTGTTGGCTGAATCAGGCCCTGTTCCAAGTGATGATAATTCAGGTGAAAAACGTAAAAATGTCACAGCTTCAGATAGTAAAAATAATAAAAGATCAAAATTAAATAATAATTCAATTGCTAGTGCAATTAAAGGTACCATTGATCTAGAAAAATTAGCAGAAGGACTGACAGAACTAAGTGAGGATGATTTGTTAGGTGTTGTCCAAATGGTTACAGATAATAGAACTCCTGATATGAATATTAAAAACGATGTTGAAGAAGGTGAATTTACAATGGATTTATATACTTTACCTGATGGATTGTTAAAGAGTTTATGGGAATACGTTAAGAAACGTACCGAAAAGAATTAAGAAGTTATTATAATGTTGTACTGTGTGGGTTTTGTATTTTGATTTTGCTACAGTTTATATTATTATCATTACTTGATGAATTGAAAGATGAAAGATATTAGAGTGCGATGAAAAAATATCTTGTAAAAAAAAAGGGACACATTTCAATGAATTTCATCTAAAGTTTACCTGTAATGCTGGGTCGATGATGAAGTGCTTTTTGTATCCAAGTGTATACTATAATCTTATTAAGAAGAAAAAAAAAGAGAAAACTAAAGTGAGTAAACTATACCTACAATTGTAAAACTAATTAATAATACATCAATTTTTTCTTTTGTATACTATCTAAAGATACAAACCATTAATTTATAAAAAATACTATGCGTATGATGGAGTCCAAACTTTCATAGTTGTATCCCAAGAACCAGTACAAACTCCTAATCCATTAGGAGCAGTGGAAACATTCGTCACTCTATTTGAATGACCATCTAATTTCCCAACAATTTCACTTTTTAAAGTATCCCAAACGATACAACCTTGTTCTGAATAACAACTATATAGTAATCTTCCACTTGAACTAAAATCTAATGACGTGACACCAGATGCATCTAAAGCTGAATTTAAATTTGTTATTGAAATTGAAGATCTTGGATCATATTGTTGAATTATTGGAGAATTACTGAAATTTTGTGATTGATTTCCATCAAAAGTTTTGGCTTGTGATGATTGATTATTTTTATAATCTTTAATAGACTTTGAATAATCATATCTACTTATTTCACAATCTGCTCTTAGATCAAATAATCTAATAATACCATCATCAGTCCCGCTAACAAAAGAATTCCCATCTTTGAAAAATTTCAAACTTGTAACATCTGAATTACTAACAAAGAACCTTTGTTCAGCTTTACCACTTCTTATATCCCAAACTCTTGCATAACCATCACTTGAACCAGAAACAAATAAATTATTCGAAGATTTATCAATACTCATACTTAAAACATCACCAAAGTGATCTAAATATTCACCAACTCTCTTACCCTTAGTGATATCCCATAATGCACATGTCATATCACCGGAACCTGTTAATATCAGATTTTTATCAACAAAATCACAACAAGTAATCCCACAAACATGTCCTTTGAAAACACTGACTATTCTTTGTTGAAATGCATTGTTAACATCTGAAAAATCAGGAATTGAATAAATTGTACAATTGTTAGTTAATCCTGCACTTGCAACCAATTTATTATCAGGGGAATAAGCACAACTTAGAACCCATTGAGAGTCTAATGGAACTGCATTTAGTTTATAACCTGTTACAGGGTCCCATATTATTAAGAACCCATCCTGAGAGCAACTCAAGATAGATTTAGAATCAGCAGCCCATTTAAGATCAATTATTTTATTATTATGACCTTTTAAAATTTGAGAAGGTTTTAAGTTCATTCCGTTTTTGAGTAATGATGGTAAATTTATAGCACACTCTGATAATGTTGTGTCTTGAATCTTAGCTTTAACTTTGTCTATTTGTTGATACAATCTCTTTGTCTCTTGACGGGAGTTATTTATACGTTCTGATACTGTTTCTTCCATATTGTTGTTATTGAGGTTACTAAGGTTGATACCGGAGTGTTTAGTGAGTGAGCAGTGCGAGCGGGTGTGTGAATAATATTTTGTTTTTATATTTGTTGATTAATGTTCTTGATTGGAATGGAGATTAGAATACGAATAGATTCAATTATAAGGTTTAATCATACAATTACATAAAATATGATAGATCAGAGGAAAATGCAAAACTTCACTCTCATTATTTTCGATTAAAAAAGTTGCCTCAAAAACAAAAATATGTATTGTGACAAATATCAAAGCGAAAAAAAAAGTCAATTCCGGTGATACTATAAAAGTTGGTACAACTGAATTTATTAGAATCATCATGAATTGATGAAATGTTTGAGTATTATTGTGATGTTTTGGACGATTCTAAAAGTTCAGTATCTATATTTCCTTCAGGAGTATCATTTTTATCTTCACTGCTTTCTTTATTATTCGTAATAGCATCTTCTTTAATCCCATCATTTACTTTCTTTCCATCATTATTGTTATGGTTAATCAATTTTTTTCTTTCTTCTTCCATTTTCTTCTTTTGCATCTTTCTGGCGTTGACTTGTTTATCTTCTCTTTCAATAACACCAGTGACTTTTTCTAAATATGACGGAACTTTTGAACCATTTTTCAAATATGCCATCTTCCAATTTCTTGCCTTATCTTTCAATTGAACTTGAGTTCTTCCCTTTAAATCTTCTGAGATTGAGCCACCAGCACCATAATGCTCTAAAATTTTAGACCAAAAGGGACCAAATTGTTTTAATGCTTCAATTAGTGAATTTTCTTCATCTGTTGACCATGGTCTTCTTAAAATATTTCTTATTTTTGGAGGACCTGGTTTTTGAGGTTGTGATTCAGGTTGAGCAGGTTTCAATGATGTAGCACGACGAGTTCTGGTTTTTGTAATTGAGGAGGAAGAAGTAGTTGTTGCTTTCAAGCTTTCCTGTTTTTCTCTTTCTTCATTTAAATTTGATTCTTTTTTATGTTGTTGCAACAATTTTATTTTCAATTCTTCTTTTGATAATTTTGAGTAAATATGAGATTTATTTAAGGTTGAAATTTCAATTGGTGATATGATTGAATTTAATTTATCCTTTTTACCCCATATCAAAACACCAATATTTTTAGAAACATAGCTAAATAATTCTTTTAAAAAAATCAACCAATCATAACTTTCACTCAAATCTTCATCATCTTTTGTGTTTAGTAAAGTTTCCTTTCTTGATTTAGCACGATTGATAAAATCTAATTCAGATGGAGTCAGAGTTTTAGTTCTTCTTCTTTTTAAAATAAAATCAATCAGATCAGATGGAAAAATATCTTCCAGAATATCTTCTTTTGGTATATCTCCTGCTTCTAAAGCAGATATATAAGCTTGAGTTTTTAATTCCAAAAATAATCCAGCTTGAATTTTCAATAATTTACCATATCTTGTTATTGGTTTCTCATCTTTTGGATCATTTGAATCTTTGAAGAAATTTTCATGAACAGGACAAAAGACATCTAAAAACGATTCATTCAAAAAGAAGAATCCAACGTCAATTGAGCCTAAAGTTGACAATAGAAAAGTCGCTAAATTGGCCTTTTTAATAGCTAAATCAATTATATTTTCAAAAGGTTGTAAAATAGTTCTGATTTCATCAGTAAATATCTCAATATTGAAAAAATGTGTATAATTTAAAAAAGGATCTTCTTCACTGTAAATTCTCTTAACTTGTTCAAATAATTCAACTAGATCTTTATAAACTAAACTTTGTGGAGATGATTCATCACTTGTTATTATAGATAGAGTTTCTTCATAGGGACCAACACCAATTAATCTCAAGATTTGAGTTGAGACATTATCTAGTAGCGGGACAGAATTGATTAAAAATTGTGTTCTGATGGGTAATGAGTCATTAGCTTGTAAGTTTAATTCTAGAGAAGCTAAATTAACCTTGATTAATACCTCTGGCGAAAGTTCAGTAGTTGATATAGAGTAGTCTAAACTATCTTCCAATAAGATGGAATCACTTGGTATATGTGATGTTTTATTGATTTGATTTTCCATCTCTTTGTTCCCATTAGTAGTTTTTTTGGTCTTATCTTCAATATTGTTAGTTTCAGTTTTATCAGTGGATGGATCATTATCATTATTTTCAGCAGTTTCAGTAGAAGCATTAGGTTCAGAATTCAATTCGGTTATTTTTTGCTTGTTTGATTTATTGTTTGGTTTTTGGATTGGTTCTTGAATCGATTCAATAGATTTTATATTGGGTTCATTGTTAGATTCTTCAGTGATTGGTTCAACATTTGACTGTATACTTGGTTCAATGGTTGATTCAATAGAATTTATATTATCTTCATTCTCCATACTTTGAAGATGTTGATCAATACGTTGATCTATCGAATCGATATCAATATCTTCACCAGTATTAATGTTATCAATATGAGCGTCTATATTTTCCAGATCTTTATCAATGTTATCGATTTGATGGGTGATGTCTGATTCAGCATGTACAGTTATCTCATTTGCCTGATTGTTTAGATCTTCAACGTTAACTTTTTCATTAGTTATATTGTTTTTAGAGTTAATATCGATATCTAAATGATTAAATTCTTCATTAGTTTGCTTTGTAGACTCATCTTCAAGATGTGAGTTTAGTTTCTGTCTCTTTGGTTCAGGTTCAGTCATTTTGTTATATATATCAAGAGCCCCAATAAAAGAATATGATCAAATGAAATGACTGGAGTCTTTTTGAAATAGATATTTAATTTGTATTTACTCTTTTAATTATAAATTTTTTATGATTTCTGTTTACATAATCTCTTACTCATCAACTGTTTTATTAGTCATGCATCATCACTATAGAAACCGATCTTTCTATTTGTTTACCTATTTTTTTTTCAGAAAAAAGTTCCGCGCGTTTCCAAAACAACAAAAAAAAATCACAAACAAAAAACAAAAAAAACTTCTTTTTTAAGTAGATAAACACCTAAATATTCAAACAAACTCATCAAATAAATCCACAATGGCCAAAGCAGCTGCAGCAACTAAGAAAGCACAATCTCTTCCTCCATATGCTGGTATGTCACACTCATTTATATGCTCCAATCCATCATAACTTTTTTGATATCAAATTACCCCTTTGTTTTTATCTTTGTTATGATTATTTTGTGATCAGAAGCTCATCATTTCAAGATAATTTATTTTCTTCAACATTTACTAACATGGAACTAGACTTAATCAAAGCAGGTATCGTCTCTCTAAAAGACAGAAAAGGTTCATCTCGTCAAGCTTTGAAGAAATACATTCAGACTAATTATAAAATTACTGCTAGTAATTTTGATTCTTTATTCAATGCTGCTTTAAGAAAAGGTGTTGAAAAGGAAATCTTTGTTCAACCAAAAGGTGCTTCTGGTCCAGTCAAATTGAATAAACAAAAACCAGAAGAAAAGAAAGAAACTAAAGCAGCTCCAAAGAAAGCAACACCAGTTAAAAAAGCAGTTCCTACTAAAAAGGCTGAACCAGCAAAGAAAGCCACTCCTGTCAAAAAAGCAGCACCTGTAAAGAAAGCAGCAGCAAAGAAACCTACTACTGTCAGAAAAGCAGCAGCAAAGAAAGCTGCAGTTAAGAAAGCTGCTACACCAGCTAAAGTCACAAAAAAGGCAGCACCAGCTAAAGCCACTAAGAAAGCAGCACCATCAAAGGTCACTAAAAAAGCTGCACCAGCTAAGAAAACAGCACCAAAGAGAGTTGGCAGACCATCTAAAAAATAAAGCAAAATAAAATGCCAATCAATGATCATTCTTTTTTATTCCTTTTTCCTTTATTGTTAATGAATCATTTTTTTCTTATATTATTATTTTTTACCCTTTCAGTTCATTTTTGATATCTAGTTTTGTTGGGTGGTTCAACTCACTGTTGTTTTATTATTATTTTGTTACGTTTATTAATTTGGATTTGATTTTTTATAATTCTGATTGTGTGTTAGTAAAACTTTGTATATTAAATTGATTCATTGTAGACACCGAGACCCGAGACCCGCGAACCGAGATCCGGGCGTGAGCTAAGTTTCTAAAATGCGGCATTTGATTGGCTAAAACACCAGAAGAGTCTCGCCCATCAAGTTTGAATTTATGGCACCACCGCTGGGCCGAGTGGCCTGATCATTGGTTGCGCTCTAGGCAGGCAGACTCGTCATTCCAGGCAGAACTCTAGGTAGAGATCCGTGGGGGAAGTCACGGCCACCCCCTAAATTTGCCGAGATCGAAAATTACAAAATGTCTCAGCTTACATGGGCGCGCGGCTCCTGCTAGAAGTTTAGGCAGGCACTCCTTCTAATCGAGCCCAGGACGCCGCCTAAATTCCCTGCAAATAATTGAGGTGAAAATGGAATTTGAATAATAAAAATAATTTTATTCCTTTCTTTCCCGTGATGGTAAAATTTCAATCTTTTGATTCTTTTTCTTTCTTTCTTTCTTCAACTTCAACTCGTTCTTGCATCTTTCATATATTTGTTCATACTTATTTATTTCTTTCATATCCTGTCATCTCACTGTTGCCGCCTGCACGCCTTTTTTTTTTGTGTCACCATGACTGTTGAAAATAATTCCATTGAAGATGAAGACCATTTCTTCCATTCCCCAATCAATTCAAACGCTGTCCTTTCAATAACTTTGCCTCCAGAACTACCATTAACTGAACTGAAATCAAAGTATCTATCAAGCCATTCCAACAATTATGAGATTCTATCATTTGATGACTCCACTTTAAAATTGAAATTTTTCAATAAAGATCAAGCTCAATCTTTATCAAATCAATTAACTTCAGATTTTCAAGATATTCAATTAAAACTCAATTTCGACGCTTTAACTCATCCTGGAAACATTTATGTGAGAGGTTTAGTCCCTGAGGTTACTATTCAAGATTTACATGAGATTTTCCAACCTTTTGGTGAAATTACAAGTTGTAAAATCTGTTTTGATGAATTTGGTCAATCTAAAGGTTATGGATTCATTAATTTTGCAGATGGAAAATCTGCGGATGATGCCATTGAGAAATTGAATGGTTTATTGATCAATGGATCTAAATTTTATCTAAATCATCATATTGCCAAAAAGGAAAGAATCGAAAGATTATTATTTGAAAAGCAAAATTTCACTAATTTATACGTTAAGAACATCCCAATCAGTTACACTGAAGATGATATAACTCAACTGTTCATAAAATATGGGGAAATAAACTCTTTATTCTTACCAGATGTTGATGTTATGAACAATTCTAGAAAAATTGGGTTTATTAACTATAAAAACCATGAAAGTGCAGTTGAAGCAATACTGAGTCTTGATAACAAAGAGGTGGAGCCAGATTGCTATTTATCTGTCTCTAGAGCACAACGTCGTGATGAACGGAAATCACCATTAAATATCCCACCAACATTGAACATTCCTCAGCCTACATTAAGATCAAATTTTATTTCTGCAACGTCATCATCATCTCCTTCACCTGTCCCATTCCCACCTTTCCAATACGCCAATGTTCAAGGATTACCATTTCCAGGACCTCATCAACAGCAATCTAATCTATATGTTAAAAATTTAACACAGAATATAACCGATGATAAATTGGAGTCAATTTTCAATCAATTTGGATCGATAATAAGTGCTAAGATTATGACATTAGAAGATGGCGTGACCTCGAGAGGATTCGGGTTTGTTTGTTTCAAATCAGTCACTGAAGCTTCAAGGGCAATGGTTGCAATGAATGGTTCAATCATAGACGGAGCTGTGATTCATGTTTCATTTGCCCAAAAGAACAACAAGAAATTAGGGAAATCTCAGTACAATAAACAACCTCAACCATTCATTCAACCATCATACTACTACGCGCCACCAATCCCACAGCAGCAACAACAACAGCAGCTACCACCGAAGGGTAATGGAATGTACTATTATGGTATTCCTGGACAACCACTGAATCCTTCGTTTGATTATATTCCACATCAACCAAGGTATACCACAGGGTTTGCCAAACCTGCATTGAAGAAAGTAAATTCTGACATTAATGCAAAGGATCCATTTTTAGGTAAGATTAATGAATTAAGTACCGTTATTAATAACATTGATTCTAAGGATAAATTTAAGGAATTGAAAAATCTTATAATTCCTCAAGTTAAAAGTGATAGTGAAGAGAAAGTCGATACATTTTTGAAAAAATTGGTGGATAGATATGAATTCAAGTATGATGAAATCTTGAATGATTTAAGTAACAAGGAGTTGGATATCACTGGCGAATTTAATAAATTAACAGTATGAAATGATCATATTGTCGTGAAAATCTAGTACTCTTAATGTTGGTCTTTTGTTGGTATTTGTAAATATTATTTATCCATGTGTGGTTCAGTTTATCGTTGTTTGTTATTTCTTGTGTTTAATACAATGCTTTTATTAATGATACCTACAATGCAATTATTAAAATTGCATTTTCTGATTGGGTTTTTTCTATGTATGAATTTTATAGCTCGTAGAGTATATTTATATTGTGATAAATGTTTGAATAACTTTTATGGCTAGAATTGATTCTTCTTATGTTTGACGGATCGTATTATAAACTATCGACTGATGAGTATAATAACTTAGTTAAAGGCAATGGGGTATTAACTATGATCGGGAAAGACAAATCTAAAGATAAGTATTCAGTAATAAAAGTGTAAATTAAAGCTGGTTTCTTTTAACAGAACTAGATAAGCAAGTATAAAAATTATATAAATTTCGTGGGATTCGACGAACCGAGACTCACTCCTATTCCGACTAGAAGCAGATAATCAACCCAATCATGTGCAGTTAAATTCATGCACTGCACAGTGCATATTGTTATATACATATATCTCATGAGTTGCAACGTCGTACGTAGCTCGAATCGGCCACTCGTGTACAGCTATATGAGTCAGATTCCAGATCAAATCGAGATTCGAGATCCGACGCACATGTCAACAATATATATATATATATATATATGAGAGACAGATTGTATTTTTGACGTAATGCACATCGCACATCTTATTAATTAAATAATTAAATGTTGGCTAATGACTATGTGTGGGGTTAATGGGAGAATAAGAGAGAAGGAATATGCTTAGCGATGTTTGAAGGACTCTTGAATCTTTTCTGATGATATGACTGGCAGCTCATAACTCATTAAGAGTCAAAGAATCACGTTAGATATTTTGTATAATTGTATAAGTAGGCGCTTGACTGAAAGCTGATTGATAAAAAAGCACGCTTCACCCATATCTGACAGATAATTATTTACATAATGATATATTTATGTGTCTGAAAGAATGGAAATTTAAAATGATATAACTGATGATATGACTATTCTCGCTTTGTAGTCATGAAGAAAACTATACTCTTGAATATAGAATTATATCATTGATTTCTGAGAGATTTATCAAAGAAACCTTTACCTGACCAAATTTTAAGGAATATAACTTGTGATTTTGTTAGCTGTTTTGTTCATTTTAAATTATTTAGAATTATATGTCTGTTAAAGTGAGTAAGAATTAAGAATGTAATATGTTATGGAAAAAATTCAATGTTTTCTTATCAAATTTTTACTTTTATGGGTTTCAAATATATGTTTGTGGAATAAAATTAGTAGATATCACACTTTGACCTCATTAAAAAGTTTGAATACTAACTGAATCTTAACTATGACGGGTTTTTTCGGGTAAGTTTATGACACACCTCATGAATAACTCAATAACTTCGAATTTAAAACTAGAGGACAATAATGTTATCAAAGAATCAAGTTGCTACATAGAAAGCTAACTCGTTAATACAAATTCATTCATTATTAATAAATAAAAACCAAGCATTACTCAAATCAATTATATTTAAATCATAAATTGGAAAAAGAAGCATTCTCTCTTTTTTTACGGAAGACATATTATTGTTATATCTGGATAGCACATATCACACAGATAAGAATTATAAGTTTGGAGGAATTTCTTGAGTTTGAGAGCTTGTATCATTATTACTTCTTTTATTTTTAATAGCTAGTAAAGGATCATTAATTCCATGGATTTCTTCATCTTCTTCAATTTGTTTAACCTCTTGAACCTCTTCAATATAATGCATCAACATTGATTCAATCCCATTTTTTAAGGTAACACTAGATGAATCACACGATCTACACGCTCCTCTTAATCTTAAGACAACTGTCCCTGTTTCTTCTTCAAAACTTACAAAATCAATATCTCCTCCATCTTCTTGAATTGCTGGTCTGATTCTAGTAACGATCAATTCCTTAATCATAGCAACGACATCATCGTCATCTTCATTGAATTCTGTGTCTTTACTTAATTGTAAATTAGGATCAAATAATCTTTCCCCTGATGTTAAAGATTCAGTTAATATACTGAAAATTTCAGGCTTTAGCCCCATCCATTCATATTGTGCTTTTTTCTGAATCGTGATGAAATTCTCACCAAACATGATTGATTTAACTCCATCAACAGAGAATAATTTAACTGCTAAAGGTGATGAAATGGCTTCACGGCCTGATAAATATTCAACGGTTTCACCTTCCGGTAATATATTATGTGATGGCAAGAACTTGATGGCGTTATCATTAGGGGTGTCCTCTGTTTGGATATATAATGATCTAATTGATTGGAATTTTATGAATGTGTGTGAATTGAGTGTTTGACTCATTATTAATCCTGTTGGGTGTGGTGATTTTACCAGTATTTTGGCATTATTGACAAATGGACGTATCAGAGATTTAGTTAGTGGTAGTATCATGAATCAAGAGTATATATCTTTATATTGTGAGAGTTGTATGATAATAAATTTCTTATTTACAAAACTTTTCACACTTATAAATGACTTTGATTTTACTGGATAAATATTAGTAATTGTTTCGGTTTCGGTTTGGACACTACCATAATACATAAAGAATTCTACATTTCATCCATAAATTTTTATGAGTTACGAACACTATTCACAACACATTATTAGGGCATCATATTATAATTCATTAATATACTATATTTTTTCTATTTTTTATTCAGTTAAAGTCATTTTTAGTAATGCTTGATTTTTCACACATTTGTCTAAATATACTATTCTTATCATTGAATAGATTCAATGGTTTATCAAATTCTTTTAATTCACCTTTATCTAAAACCAAGATCTTATCATAATTTAAAATAGTCTTCAATCTATGGGCAATACATAAGATTGTACAATGACTAAATTCATTAACGATTGTTTTTTGAATTTTTGAATCTGTTTCATAATCAACTGATGATGTAGCTTCATCCAAGATTAAAATCTTGGAATCACGAACTAATGCTCTTGCTAATGCTAATAATTGTCTTTCACCCAATGAGAAATTAGACCCTTCATCTTCAACGGTTTGATCTAAATGGAATTTATGTAATTGACCAGATTCATTAACGACTTTATTAGCGTTATCTACTAATCCAGATCTTCTTAATGCATCCCATAATTCTGAATCAGTTCTTTCACTGAATGGATCTAAATTACTTCTGATTGTACCGATGAATAGGACAGGATCTTGTGGAATGATTGATAATTTAGATCTTAGATTGAATAAACCAATTTTAGAAATGTCAACATCATCAATTTTAATCTGTCCTTGAGCTATTTCACTTAGTCTGTATAATGCAATCATGATTGTTGATTTACCAGCACCTGTTCTACCACAAATCCCTATTTTTTCCATTGGTTTGATATTTATTGATAAGTTTTTCAGCACTAACGGTAGTCCTTCTCTATACCTTAAAGAGACATCATTGAATTGAATTTCACCTTTTGAAGGCCATGATGGATCGGAATCATCAGTTCGATACTCTGCTTCTTGTTCTAATTCATTAGCATAATAACATAATCTTTCAACTGAATTCATTTCATTCTCAACTTGTGTGTAAGCTCTTAAAATTAAGGACATTAAACCTGCAATTTGTAAAACATTAGTAACAACTAAACCGGCAGAAGCTGCATTAATGTTAAAGACTCTATTCACGGATAGTAATGAAACAACTAATGCTAGCATTGATGAAACCATATCTAGATGAACAGAAATCCATCTTTGATTAGCAATGACCAAAAAATAAGCTTCATTCATTTTATTAATCAAAAATGAATTTTTACTTAAAAATCTTTGTTTAGAATCATATGCCTTAATGGTCAACATCCCATTCAAGATTTCATTGAAATTATTATAAACAAATGATCTTTGTACAGCTTCAATTCTTTTAATCTCTCTTGAACTTGCTTGATAATAATTTGCTAATGAAACACAAATAATCAGTAATGGTGGGATAACCAATGCAAACCATGGGAAATAACAAATACATAATATTAACACACCACAAACGTAAGCCATTGGATGGATAAACATTCTGATTTGATCACCGGTCTCATTGTCTAATGCATCGGTATCTTTTGAAAATCTGTTCAAGATACGACCCATTGGTGTTGTGTCTAGGAAACTCATTGGTGTATGTAAAACTCTTCTCATTGCCTTCAAATTTAGAGTCTTAGATGATGTGATTGTAATATAACCAATGATAATGAATTCAATGGAAACCATTAATATGGCTAAAATAGTAAACATGACGTATAAACCAATATAAAACCCACTGGAATATCTAGGCCATTTATCACTGATCCAAAAGGATAACCAAACATTAGTAAATATTGAGCAGAAGATATCAAAGAATAGAAATATGACAGCCAATGGAATTGCTATATACCCTAAACGACCTTGTCCTTCTTTCATATAAGTTTTATAGATTTTCCATGCAATTTGATTTTTAGCCTTTTCTTCAACATTCATTAAAGCCCCTGATGATTTATACACTTGTCCATCCCCATTTGTGGTTACTGTTTTTGCAACTAAACCTCCTGTTTTTTCATCTTCTTCATCTTCCTCCTTTTGTGAATTTTTGGAGAATTCCATTAATTGATGAAATTCTTCATTTGATTTCAATAAGTCATCAACAGTACCTAAATTGATTGAACCATCACCATTTAAGAAAATAACACGATCAGCATTATCAATTAAACTTAATTGATGTGTTGCTAATATTCTTGTTTGATTTTTCAAAATGTCCATAAAACAAAAATCAACGATATTTTTACCAACTCTTGCATCAACAGCACTTAAAACATCATCAAATAATAAAATTTCAGATTTGGAATAGACAGCTCTAGCTAGTGAAATTCTTGCCTTTTGACCACCAGATAATGTGATACCACGTTCACCAATTTCGGTTTGATCACCAGCTGGAAAATTAGCAATATCATCAATTAAACTACAAGCCTCAACAACTTTTTTATACCAAAGTGGATCAAATTCTTCACCAAATAAGATGTTTTCTTTAACAGTTGCGTTTTGAACCCATGGTGGCTGTGAGCATAGTAACGGCTTAGTTTGATACCTTATTTGACCTGAAGTACGAGTCATGAAACCAGATAATGCAGTTAATAAAGATGATTTACCTGAACCAATTGGACCAGTAATAATGATGAACTCACCTTTATTTATGGAAAATGATATATTATTGAATCCATTAAAGACTACTCTTTCTTCCAATTCCTTGACTTCATGATCTTCATTTGTTTCTTCAAGATTTTCAGTGTTATCTTTATCTTCATCTTTGAATTTATCCCACTGGAAACTAGCATTCTTTAATTCAATTGCAATATTTGAATCAATCGGTTTTTCATCATTTGATTCAGAAGAAGTATCACTTATTGCTTTATTTAATTTTAAAGAATCTTCGAAAGAATCATCAGTGATATCGTCCCCATATTTAACATTCTCATCACCACTTTGTAAGTATTCACGAACTCTATTCAACCCAATCATCGCATCAGCACCTGAAGCTAAAGCCAATGGTAACATTAGAACTTGATTAGCTAACACTGAGAATAAAGACAGTGAAGAAAAAATGTTGGCTGGGTTTTTGTTATCACTAATTCCATATAGAACTAAAAATGCAATCATTGAAGTGAATAAGGGTAATGTGACTGAACAAGCCAATAAAACATTTCTAATGGTTTGAATTTTGAAAATAATTCTTGTCTCTTTTGATCTTCTATCGATTATTTCATTTTCATAAGCATTTTCCCAAGAGTAGAATTTAATAATCTTCATATTTTGTAAAATTTCTCTCATTAAAGAAATTCTTTGATCAGTAAAGACAGTTGCACTTCTTCTCATAATCATTAATTTCTTCATTGACGATGAAATACCAACAACAACCACTATAAACACAGCGATACCGGCTAAAGAAGCAACACCAATATTAACGATTAACAAAGCAATTGCAATTATAACAGGCAATAGAAAAGTGATAGCAAAAGGTTGAAACCCAACAGCTAGATCGATTCTTGCTAAATCAGTTGACATCAACGAAGTGACTTTACCAGCAGGAAATTTATGTTTTGTTTCCGGATCTGCAATGAAAGATTTTCTTAATAAGGCTGTTGTTAAAATACTTTTACAATGCGCACCAGTTGTGATAGAATTATGCAAAAAATGATTGATACAGATACCATTGAACAATAAGATAGCAACGACACCAATTGAATAACCAACACCTTTACCAACTGGTTTTGTAGGGTCTATAGTCTTAGCTTCCACAAAATTAATTAAAGACTTTGATAATAGAGGTAATAAAACACCACCAACATCAGCACAAGCTTTGTAAAAAATAGATGATAAGTATTGCCATTTAAAAGTTAAGAATAAAGCTTGAATGATGGCAAATTTAGGATATTCGTTCAATTCTTTATCACTTACATTTGGGTTCTTAATAAGTAATGATGCTTTATGTTTTGCTAAAATCTGCTTTAAATTCATTTGAAATTTGTCAAAAGTTGTATCGATCGACATATCTTTATCCAAATAGAATAAATCATTTGGTTCCAAAGTTCTTTTGTAACCAACTTTCATTAATGGCATAATCCACCAAAATAGTACTCTATTTAAGAAGAAAGTGTGCATTCTTGGGTAAACTTTTCTCTCTGAGTCATTTTTGGGAACTGGAGGGACTTTTTTCGATAGGAACGGAGTCAAGAGTCTTTTCTCCAGTTGAGGAGCGAGTTCTTTGTCTTGATTCGACATTTGAATCAGATTTTCAGCGTAGTTTTTCAGGTTTGGGTTGTTGATAAGTTTTTATATTATTTTTTTCTCCAATTTTCGATGCATAAATAATCCAGAAATGATATAATAGACCATGCTGAATGTGTAGTCACTAAGTTATTGAAAATGCTCAAGAAAAATTGTATATTCAGGGGGGTTTTGGGGGGACAGAATTGGGTTAAACGTTGAAGAGAGATCTATCTGTGGGACGTAGTTGAATGTAAAGGAATTAGCCAGTATAGAAGTACGTGATAGCAGAAGACATGATCCATATACTATGTGAATATAGTAATACAAAAAGAATAGTAATGTAGTATCTCTAATTGGGACCACCAATCATGTTAAAGATCACACTCTATTATCAAGGCTATTTCCACCATTCAAGTTGTTGAAAAGATAGCTGTCAAAATTTAATTTAAATCACACTGCCAAACGCATGATGATTCATTGAAGCTCCCCACTGTCTCATCTAGCCACTCCAACATCTAACAGGCCTCTTCTCTTCGCCATAAAAGGAGAAAAGTGCTAAAACATCAGAAGCTTCACGTGACTGAGCTGGTCCGGGTGACGCCTGATATCATTTGGGCAATTTTTGTTTTTTTACACGTATTTCGTTTTTATTGTGTTAAAGCAGCGCTATTTTGTGAATATATTGATCATCGAATGTCATTCAGAGGTGCCAAATTCAACCAGCCAATAGGCGCAAACTACAATAATGGCCCACAACAGCACCATTTCAACTCAGTTTCAAAACAACACCCAGAATCCACGTTTCATGACTATCTAGATAAATTTAACAAGTTAATTCAACCAATTGAGGATTACCTTGATAATCCAGCATTCAACAAAATCAAACCATTCATTCCTCAAATCGGAAGATTTCTAATTGTTGCTACCTTTTATGAAGATTCAATCAGAATCATCACTCAATGGCCTGATCAAGTTTTCTATCTTGTGAATTATAGACATATCCCATCATTTATCGTCTATCCATTATTACTTATCATCGTCATTACAATGCTAGTTGCCTCAACATTTATTGTCTTAAAAAAGTACCAAATCCATTCATCAATTGCGTTGATATTGGTCATTTTAACTCAAGGTTTAATGTATGGGCTGTTCGTTGGTTCAAACTTCATCTTAAGAAATTTTTCATTGATTGGTGGGTTATTGATTGCGTTCTCTGATACTTTAGTTAAAGAGAAACAAAAATGGGCAGGATTACCAGATATCTCAACCAATAACAGTTACAAAAATTACGTTCTATTAGCAGGTAGAATTTTATTAGTTTTACTATTTTTTTCATTTGCAGCTACTAAATCATGGTTAACTACCATCATTACATCAATTGGAATTTTTTCAATTGCATTTGGTTTCAAGACTAAATTTGCTTCAATTGTTCTGATCACCATTCTTTTATTCTATAATTTCACACAAAACTCTTATTGGTTTGGTAACTTATCAGAAGGTAAAAGAGATTACCTAAAATATGAATTTTTCCAAACTTTATCAATTATTGGTGGTTTACTATTAGTTGTCAATACTGGTGCTGGTGAATTATCATTGGATGAGAAAAAGAAAGTCTATTAGATGTGTATATATATATATATGATATCGCCATGAAGAATGTTTCATTTATTTTGATGTAGTTGTATGATACCAGAAAGTGGAATTTATGTTAATATTGTTGATAAATCACGCGCAAATGCAAATAGTTCAGACAACTTACTTGTAAGCTTCTTTTCAATCAAAGCTTAATACTGAAATTTTAGAGTAACGCTCGTATTGGTCGAATTTTTCTCTGGCATTGATCCTTTAAACTAAAAGTAATAACAGTAGGGCATTTCATATTAGCTAGAGCTGAGGTAGATCAGATAGATCAACCAATAACGTTTCAACGTTTACTATCTAGAATATTCCATAAAGCTAATTTCAGCAGTGTGTCATTACATAATCCACATCATCATCAACAACAACACCAAAACACATGTTTAGGAAATATCTTTGATTCGTTGCTTACTCTCAATCAAAAGTACAGAAGTTCACACCTCACTATGGACCGCTATGAAAATGACGGTATCACCAAGAAGGCCTACTCTTTACTATACTTCATCACCATCTACACCCCCACATTCGCTCTAAGACTGTTGTCATCTTCAATCCATATAAGATTATCAATAACCACAATCATCATAAGTTTATTATTAATACTGTTGCTTGTGTTTGGTGTTATTAGATATAAAGTCACTAGATCATACTCTAAAACGAAAGAGGACCCAAACGATACAAAATATAACTCCACACATGAGGAAGTATTCATTAGAAATGATTTGAATGATAATAAAAGGTATGGTTCAGGTACATATTTAGATGAATTTCTAATTGCTTTGAAGATCTTCGGATACCTTGAAAAGGGCGTATTTAATGAACTAACGAAGAACATGAAGACCGTTAAGTTACGTGAGAATGATGTCTTTAACATGGATGATAACAGCGGGTTTGTTATTGTCGTTGAAGGTAACGTTCAAATTTATAACAAGATATCCAATTCAAATACATCCACAGCGAATAGAAAAAGATCACTGTCTTTCAGCACTGCTAATGGGTTCATGGATGGCGATAAAGATGATTTGTTAGTGGAATTTAATAATTCAAAATATCAACTATTAAACGAAGTTAAAACTGGTAACCCATTGTCTTCATTAGTTAATATATTACAATTATTCACTTCAGAAGAGGAATTACAAAGTCAAACAAGTTCACCAAAATTTCAGTTAAAAACTCACTCCTCAAGATATAATGACATAATACCGTTAAGTTTGAACGACACAATTCATGAAGAACCGCATCATGACAATGATAATAACAATCACATCATAAAATCACCTAATTCAATTGCTAAGACAACCACAAATTCTACAATAGCAATAATTCCTGCAGATTCTTTCAGAAAATTAAGAAAATATCATCCAAAATCATCAGCTCATATTGTTCAAATGATCCTAACTAGATTATACAGAGCAACATTCCAGACTGCTCATTCTTATCTTAATCTAACTAAAGAGATCTTTGAAACTGAAATCAAATTAAATCAAGAAGTTAAATTAAATCTTCCACAATCTTTATGTGATGAAGTAATTCAAAAATATGAAGAAGATTCTAAAATCAAGAAGCACAATGAGAATGGTGTTAATAATATCAGCGCAGATGATCATGGAGATACTTCCAAAAATCCATTCTTGGGAATGAAACGTAAAGATACCAAAATTGCTAACTTAAACAGTGAATTTACAGATCATTTAATTCATCATAAAGAAGCTATCAACTCAGTTTTGAAACCTCCAAGTTCTAATAATATAATGAAATCATCAAAGTACACTTTAAAAACTTTATTAGTTGAAGGGATTTTCAAACTCATTGGGATCAATAGAGGGTCTTTTATGAATAAGAATAAACGAAGAACTTCATCATCATTATCCAATATGAATTCTCCAACACCATTCATAGTATATCAACAAGACGAACCATTATCACCTCAGTTAGATTCAAACTCAACCAGAAAATCAAGAACCTTTTCCACAAATTCTTCTTCAAAATTTGAATTTACCGACTTTTTCGATGGTGTTAATGGTAATCAAGAAGATAATGAATCAGAAGGTGATAAATATAATTATGAAGACATCTTAAATCATTTTGCAGATAACATTGAATTTTTGCAATTGCAACAAGGTGATACTCTATTAGAACAAAACAGTACTGGCTCAAATGGGTTATATTACGTTGTTTCAGGGGAGTTACAAGTCGTTTACACTGATCAAACCACAGGGAATGAAAATTTGGTATATACTGTGAAAGCAGGTGGTATTACCGGATATTTGGGTTGTTTCTTTGGGTCTAAGTCAATGGTTACTATCAAGGTTCCTAAAGGTTATGGAACTTGTTTTATTGGATATTTATCAAGTAAAAAATTAGAAATCTTATGTGAGAAATATTTCATGATCTATTTAAATATTGCTAAATCTTTAATTAATTCATTATCACCAAAATTATTAAAATTAGATTCAGCATTAGAATGGATCCAGTTAGATGCAGGCGAGACATTATTTAAACAGGATACAGATGCTAATGGTATTTATTTAATGTTGAATGGTCGATTAAGATCGTTTCATGAAAATCCAGAAACGAAAAAGATCAAAATTTTGAATGAATATGGTCAGGGTCAAACATTTGGTGAAGTTGAAGTATTAACTGCTGTCAAAAGATCCTCAACATTTGTTGCGTTAAGAGATTCAGAAGCTGCTAGAATTCCAAGATCATTCTTTGAAATATTAGCATTAGAAAATCCATCAATTATGATTAAAGTCTCAAGAATTGTGGCAAATACATTAAAACACGAAATAAATGATGCAAATGAATTAGACAACGGTTCCAAGATCCCAACTCCTGATAATCAGGCAACACCTAAATCCAATTATAGAACAATAACTATATTACCATCCAAATCAGGATTACCCGTGAATGAATTCGCAATTCGTTTGATTCAAGCTTTTAAAAATGTTAATAAAAAAGTCATTGGTTTAGATCAAGTTTCGACTTTGAATTATTTAGGGAGATATGCATTTGATAAAATATCAAGATTAAAACAATCTGGATTTTTTTCAGATTTAGAAGAAAATTTCGATATTGTGGTTTATATTGCAGATACATCAGTTAATTCAACTTGGACATCGACTTGTATTCAACAAGGGGATTGTGTTTTATTATTAGCTGATGCTTTAGGTGATCCAAGCATTGGTGATTATGAAAAACTCTTATTGAAAACAAGAACCACAATACGAACAGAATTAATTTTATTACATCCTGAAAGATACGTCGAACCTGGATTAGTTAATAAGTTTTTGAAGATTAGAAATTGGATTGATGCACACCACAATATTAAATTTAATATTTATAGACTTGATAATAATGCTGGTATAAATAAAAACAGAAACATAAAATTAATTAATCAATTATTTCCTACATTATTGAACAATCCAAATTTAAATAACTTTAAAAAAAATTTAACAAAACAAGTTGATTTATTCCTTAATCCTAAAACTAGATTCAATGATCACTCTTCATTAACATTACCACATAAGAACGATTTCATGAGATTAGCAAGAATATTATCAAATCAGGCAGTCGCTGTTGTGTTAGGTGGTGGTGGTGCAAGAGGATTTAGTCATTTGGGTATCTTAAAAGCTCTGGAAAATAATGGTGTTCCGATTGATTTAATCGGTGGTACTTCAATCGGTTCATTTATTGGTGGATTATATGCCAAAGAATATGATTTAGTTCCAATTTTTGGTAGATCTAAACAATTTGCACATAGGATAGGTAGTCTTTGGAGAAATTTGTTTGATTTAACTATCCCAATAGTTTCATATACAACAGGACATGAGTTTAATAGAGGACTCTGGAAAGTTTTTGGAGATTCAAGAATTGAAGATTTTTGGTTAAATTATTATTGTAATTCTACAAACATCACTAATTCATGTATGGAAATCCATACTAAAGGTTATGCATGGAGATTCATTAGAGCATCAATGTCATTAGCTGGATTGTTACCACCAATGACAGATAATGGATCTATGTTATTAGATGGAGGTTATGTTGATAATTTACCAGTTGATGAGATGAAAAAACGTGGTGCTAATATTGTGTTTGCAGTTGATGTTGGTTCAGTTGATGATAGATCACCAATGAATTATGGGGATTCATTAAGTGGATTTTGGATTTTTCTCAATAGATGGAATCCTTTTTCTAATAGACCTAATATTCCAACGATGTCTGAGATTCAATTAAGATTATGTTATGTCAGTTCAGTTAATGCACTAGAAAGATCAAAGAGAACACCTGGAGTTATCTATTTAAGACCACCAATTGATAACTATGCAACTTTAGATTTTGGTAAATTTGAAGAAATTTATAACGTTGGTTCAATTTATGGTGATATGGTTTTGAAAGAATTGATCTCTGATAATAAATTGAGTAATATTGCAGGGATTTCCAATATTAGACCTTCAAATCATCAAAGAAGAAACAGTATCTAATTCAAATTTATTATTGAATATAGACATCAATTATATGTACTAGTGCAATCTACAAATTTTGTAATAATATGAGGGCATTAAATATAAAGCTTATTAGTGTAAGAATAGTAAACAAGCAACCTAATAATAATAACAATACTAATTCATTAATCTTGAGATGGGGAACTTACTAAAATGACTGAATCACCTCTAACAAAGATAATTTCTGATTGTTTGACAGTTTTAATGAGTTCTTCCCCATCAACAGGAACATCATATATGGTTTCTTCAGCATCACTTAGCACAATATTACAATGTGAATCATATGCCTGGATAAAATTAACAGTTAGTAATAAGAAATATATTAATGTATTGATATGTTTGAGTACTCACCTGTAGTTTACCAGTTATTTCTCTGGATCCACGTAATTTGACGTGTACTTTTTCGTCCAGGAGAAGTCTTATGAAGTCTAGTGGTTCCTTTTGGCTCATTGTGGAACTTAATGTGTGTGAATTGCAATGGTTTATTTAAAGCTCATCTTTGTTTGTTTTTGTGAATTGTCGATAAAATTGTAAAACTTGATTACATAATCATAAATGTGGTTATGAGGCGCCGTGCCACTTTCTATTGTCGGTGAAAGAAAAAAAAAAATGTTTTTGATATTGAAAGTAAAAAGTTGAAGAAATCAGTGAGTTTAATTCGTTAAATTTAACCAAGGAAATCTTTACTCATTGAATCTGATAGACTTCTGAAAATGTTAAGAAGAGAATTCCACCACTCTGCCAAACTGCTCGGTAGATCAAAGCCTCATCTAACAGTCAGACCTCCAATTGCTCCAACTGTTAATAACTTCACCGTTTCTGATGATCATCCATTATGGCAATTCTTCCATGATAAGAAATATTTAAGAGACTATACTGATCTAGACCAAGTTGGTAGACCATGGTCCATACCGGAATTGAGAAGAAAGAGTTTTGAAGACCTCCATAGTCTTTGGTATACTTGTTTGAAAGAACGTAACGTATTGGCTCGTGAGATTCAAGTTTTACATGCAGACACCCAACAACCAGATCAAAACTTTTCAAGCAGTTCAGATAAAGTCAGAGAAACAATGTGGAGAATTAGACATGTGTTAAGTGAACGCTTTCATGCTCAAGAAGCAGCTAAAGAATTATTAGATGAAAATAAAGATTCATTATTGAAAGAATTTGAAACTTACTATTTAGATGCATCCAAGGATGAAGAAAATGAAATTCAAGAAGCATTATCCCGTTTACAATTCTCCTTATTTGGTATTAATGAAGTCATTCAAGATAACATAGTTGATAAACATTTCATAGAAGGTCTAAAATTCATTGCAAATTTGAAATTGAGACGTTATGCCCCAGAGAATAATGAACTTGGTACAGTGACTGATGCAGGTGAAGCCTTCATTATTTTCCATGCTGAACCAAACGCAACTGATGTGAAGGAAGGTATTGACTCTGTTAAAAAATTAAGAGAAGATGGTGTCAGTGTCGACAGATTCTCTGAAATCGAAACAATTAAAGAATATTTGGTTAAATTGAATGGATAGAGATGATGCGTTTATTAGATTTGAATATCGTGTACATAGAATTTTATTTTTAAAAAAGAGGGTTATACTTCATTCTTGATCTTTCTTCTTTTTGGTCTACCTGTAATGCTGTATTCGATCTCTTCTTCCTCTTTGATGATTGTCTTCGTAAATTCAATAACTTCATCTTTAACAACAATTTCATTTTTTATCTCTTTCTTCACTTTCTTATCAACTGCAAAATCTTTCAAATCTGCAGTGAATAAAACAGATTGAGCCCATCCAGCATATGGGCCCCATTTATTCACGAAGAACTTTCTAACTGATTCATAAGTCTCCTTATTGACCGAATTCAACTTCAATTTGTAATCTCTTTTAGCTATTTGATAAACATGCGTATCAACAGGAATTGAGTCATGTTTATCCAAAGACATCAAACAAACACAGTCTGCAACTTTTGGTCCAACACCATTGAATCTCAATAAAGTCTCGTGACATTCTTTATAGTCTTTTGATCTTAATGCATTCAAATCTATCTTATTAGTCAGTATATCATTAGCCGTTTTATGGATATACTTAGCTCTGTATCCAAAACTCAAATCTCTCAAAATATCTTCAGTTTCATCAGTGGCGAGTTCTGCAATACTTGGGAATGAATAATAATCAACACCGTTATAATTTAGTATGAATTTCCCAAATTTGATACATAGATTATCACACATTGAACTGATTCTTTTGATGTTATTATTAGATGAACAAATAAATGAAATCAGATTCTCCCAGGGATCTTGCCTCAAGTTTCTGATACCTTTGAACGAATCTGAATGTTTAGCAAAGTTAGGATCTCTGATGCTCCATTCCTTGTATAAATCAACCACTTTCACGTCTAGATTGAAATAATCATGGATAAATTCCTGTAGTTTATGATCAAAAGGAAGACTTGCAAACATCAAATATTCATCGCTTTGCTTTAAGAATATTACCTTATCCAGACAACAGCTCCATATGTCATCCTGGTACTTCCAACGAAATGCCTGGCCGCTCTTTAATACCTTTGATAGGTTCAATTCGTCTTTGGAGATTTTGATTGATTTCCAGATAAGTTCCAATTTCGTCATTTTTGATGTTGAAAGTGAATTTAACGCGGCAATAGATGTGTGGACAACTTTATCGAGCAAGATAACCAACAATAGTCTTCAGAAATGGAGAAAAGGCCTCAAAATTAGTGATTATTCTAGAGCTATAATTAATTTAATTTGTACCGGTTATGAACCCCAAAAAATTTCACATATTTTAACATAAATTACAATAAGAAAGTTGAATTTCAATATTTGACTTCATAAGGATAGATATTTAGCGCTAAAATCTTCAGAAATTCCGAGATTCTTAAATTGGTTCTATAAGAGATGAAGGACTCAGATCTCTGATTAAGGTCTTTTCTTACCGTTTGTTCGAGTTGTTTTTCTTTGCTCAATTTATACCGTGTTGTATCAAGTTTTGATGTTTTAATCGAGATAACACCATGTGTCCCGGTGTCTTGATGGTATAATAAACATTTTGAATTGAATTGATATAAAAACACATCAATTTCCACACTTATGAGCATCTCATACCACAAAAGGTTGGTATATATGATGTTATAGCTTGTTTGGACAGGCAATGCTTGAGATTCACACTGTTTCCAACGTTTTGTTTTTTAGTGTTTTGAGTGTTGGTGTGTTAATCTAGTTAGTTTGATAATAGGTTTGACAGATATTTATGGTAAATTGGCTGATTTAATTCAACATATAAGTCATTTTCTGGTCTTGAGAGTGAATCTTCACCAAATTGACAATCCATTAGTGCATTTCTAGAGAAATCATCATTAAATCATGCAAGTTTCCACATATCAGTCAAGAAAACACAAAAATATATCAAGAACCACAAAACCAAATTTACTGACTTAAGTTGAATTCAAATTATAAAACCACATTTCCCACTTTTACAATTCACTTTCATTAAATCATAAACCTGAGATTTATTAACACCACATCTTTCCACTGATATAAATCATGACCTTTAACAACTTCGACCCAATGACAACGT
>PPNI02000038.1:0-99407 GCA_003707195.2 Phaffomyces antillensis
TTTTTTTTTTTTTTTTTTCTCTTAGATAATCATATTGTTCATTAAAATTTGTCTATACAATCTTATGCTCCATCTCTTTCTGGTTTCTATTTGATACACCGTCTTCGATTCAAATGTTGAAGTAAAGTTTCCTGATACTCATACCCATACTAGTTTCCAAACACCTAATTTCTTCCCTAAAATGGTCTGGTAGTGTAGTGGTTATCACGTCTGATTCACCCTCAGAATGTCACGAGTTCAACTCTCGTCCGGATCACTTTGTCTTTTTTTTGTGTCAAATTTTTTGAAATCTCCCTAAATTTTTTTGTGGGTTAAAATTTAAAAACTCTTTGAATAAATTTAATTAATTTGTGATGTTTTCATTAAGAAGGATTCCAATTATCACACAGAAATCATTCAAGAGAACTCTTCATGATCTACAATCTTTGAAAAGTTTCATCAATTCAGAAATACTTTCCAAACCGCAAAAATTAATTGATGATTCCAAAATCTTAAATTCAATCTCATCAATCATCAAACTCAAACAATCATCTTCTTCTAATGAATCTTCTCAACTGAGCTCAATCTACTCTAAACTTATCAATTCCCCAAACGTCAACTTATCAACGCCACTGATCCATAAAATCATCAATTTAAACCCATCAACAACTCAAATCATTGATTTATTTAAATCTCACTATTCTAAATCCCCTGAAGACCACATCCCTCTCAACATTGCAAAACTTGCACTAAACAAAGCTCTATACTCCACGATCAAACTAAACGACGCAATCAAGATAATTGAACTAACAACGGGTCATGAAACATACATTAAACATCTCAAGCAAGAACGATACATTTCAATATTCAAATTCATGTCAATTGGATTCATCACATGTGGTGTATTACATTATGGTTTATTATCAATGGGAGTGGAACCCCGAATTGGAGTGTATGCCATGGTTATGACATATATCTTCAACGTGTTATCATTCAGTATAATTTCATTTAGTGATAGATTTGTCCCTATTGTACCACATATTGAATTCATGAAGGGATTAAACATGAATGATCAATACCTTTATAGTGATCAATTAAGGATGTTATCGAAAGTCGCAGAGTTAGACAGTGAGATTAATGGGATTGATGGATTTCTTTCAAGGAAATTTGTGGATTATTTGGAAACGGTGGGGATTGAGCCATTAGTTCCTGATTCTGATTATTTAATGCAAGAGTATTGGTTAACTGGAGGGAATAATTTTGAATGGGTTGAGCCGGATCAGGATCCTGCTGAGTTGGTTTTTAAGAAGTGGATTAAAGATCAGGAACCGGATGTTATTGATGGTTTGAAGTGGACGGATAAATTGATTGGATCATCTGATGTTGCGATTGAACCAGTAAAGGTTTGATACTATTTATTTATTATTTATTTACATTAATTTATTTATTTAAATCATATTTACATTTCTTTTAAAAATATATATATACAAAGAACCTAAAAAAAAACAACAACAACAACAACAACGTACGACATACAACATACTTAATCCTCTTCAACTTTACCATTGATCAATTCATGATTTGGTTGAATGAACAACTCACCATCTTTAACATCAACATGAACGGATTCATTATTTTTAATTTGTCCCTTCAATAGATAAATTGCCATTGGATTCAATAATTTCTTTTGAATCAATCTATTTAATGGTCTTGCACCATAACTTGAATCATATCCATGTTCAGTCAACCAATCTTTAGCACTATCTGATAATTCCAATGTGATTCTCTTATCAACTAATCTTTCTTGAACTTCTTTAATTCTAATATCCACTATATTTCTCAACACTTTTTTAGATAATCTATTGAAAACTAAAACATCATCAATACGATTAATAAATTCAGGTGGATATTGTCTCTTCATCTCTTCAATTACTTTTAATTTAGTTGAATCACTAACTATACCTGATTCATTCTTGATTTCTTCATCATGTAATAAGATATCTTGTCCAATATTTGATGTCATTACAATTATAGTATTTTTAAAATCAACATGAACACCATGAGAATCTGTTAATTTACCTTCATCCAACACTTGTAATAACACTTTACAAACATCAGGATGTGCTTTTTCAAATTCATCAAATAAAACAACACTATATGGTTTTCTTCTAACTGCTTCAGTTAATTGTCCACCACTTTCACTCATGACATAACCAGGTGGAGCACCAATTAATTTAGAAACTGTATGCTTTTCTTGAAATTCAGACATATCAAATCTAACGACATTATTTGAATCATCAAATAAAAATTCTGCTAATGATTTAGTTAATTCAGTTTTACCAGTACCTGTTGGTCCCAAAAACATAAAACTTGCAATTGGACGTTTTTCACTAGTTAATCCTGCTCTTTGTAATCTAACTGCATCTGCAATTGAATGAATTGCTTCATCTTGTCCCACAACACGCTCTTTCAATGAATCTTCCATGTATAATAACCGATCTTTATCACCTTGTAATACGGTATCAATTGGAATTCCTGTCATTTTAGAGATGACATGTGATATGTCATCAGAAGTGACAGATTCGTGTAATAGTGAGTTATTTGGTGATTTATTATCGTTCATTTGACTCAATTCGACTTTTTTCTCTAATTCTGGGATTTTGGAATATCTTAACTCTGAAGCTCTTCCGAAATTGTTTTCTCTTTGAGCGATTTCTAAATCGACTCTAGCTTGTTCTAAATCCCTTTTCGCATTCTTAATCGATTCAATTTCTGCCTTTTCTGCATTCCATACTTCTGTTAATCTTTTCAATTCATCTAATTTCAAATCCAAATCTTTTTGTAATTTATCCCTTCTTTCAATGGAAATCGGATCAGTTTCCTTCTTTAAAGATTCTAATTCAATTTGAATAGTCATTATTGAACGATCTAAAATTTGAATCGAATCAGGTTTAGATTCATGTTGTAATCTTAACACAGCACATGCTTCATCGACTAAATCTATTGCCTTATCAGGTAAGAACCGATCATTAATATAACGATTACTCAAGACAGCAGCAGAGACTAATGCGGAATCAGTTATGGCAACACCATGATGAACTTCATAACGTTCTTTTAAACCTCTAAGAATACTGATTGTGTCAGGGACACTTGGTTCATTTAATAGAATTGGTTGGAATCTTCTTGATAATGCAGGATCCTTTTCAATGATTTTATATTCATCTAAAGTTGTTGCTGAAATACATCTTAAACCTCTTGCCAATTTTGGTTTCAAGATATTAGATGCGTCCATTGATCCATCACTTTTACCTAATCCTAATAACATATGAACTTCATCGATAAACACTATAATTTCACCATTTGCAGCATCGATCTCTTCCAATACTTTCTTTAATCTTTCTTCGAATTCACCTCTGAATTTAGCACCTGCAATTAAAGAACCTAAATCCAAGGTAACTAATTGTTTATTTTTCAAACTTTCAGGAACTTCACCATTAACGATTCTTTGAGCTAATCCATCAATTAAACTCGTCTTACCAACACCTGCTCTACCGATCAACACTGGATTATTTTTGGTACGTCTTGATAATATTTGAATAGCTCTTTGAATTTCTTGATCTCTACCGATAACAGGATCCAATTTCCCCTGTTTAGCTAATTGTGTTAAATTTGTACCATATTTTTGTAATGCAGGGACTTCTTCCTCTTGTTGTCCTGGATTCATGTTCATTCTAAAGTTATTGCCTCCAGGAGGAGGACCATTACTGGCCATTCTAACTGGATTGATCAAAGTTGTTGAATTGATTGAAGATTGCTTGAACCCATTTGTTAGAGATGGTGTTAATGATAGTAGGACATTAGATCTGAGAGGACGAGTGTCTTTTGAGAGTGATGAAAGACGACGGATTGCTGATTTTTTAATCAATTGACTTCTTGAAATCATGTTATTTTTTTTTTTTATTTTGTGATTAATTTAAATCTATACTTGAAATAAAATGTGTCAATTTTGTTTGTTTTTATATGCAAAGAAATGAGAATCTTCCTAAATTTCCAGAATTTTCCGAATTTTTCCAGAACAAATTACATAATCATGAACTGTTTGTTGGTGGTCTTTCTTGAAGACTCACTGGAGTTCCAGCAGTGGTAGAAGGAGTGTTTCTCAAGTATCGGTAATCAACGTTGAATTCAGGGTAGTTCCCGACATATGAGACGTTTTCATCATCATCATCATCATCATCATCATCACTGTGATCTATTGAATTCATTGGTTGTAATTCATATAATAGAACTTGTCTCTCTGTGTCTTTATTGCTTTGAGGCTTATTATTAGCTATATCATCATTTTCCAAAGATTCATCACTCTTTAATAATCCATGAATGAATCTCTTAATTTTCATATTCATCAAGATGAAAAATTCAACAATGTTCATACTCTTTAGGATATAATGTTGTTGTTGTTGCTGCTGTTGTTGTTTATTACCACCCGGTGGTGCAAAACTATCATTTGATATCCTTCTCCCCAACACCGTATTTCTTTCATATTTCTTCTCTAATTCTCTAATCGAATTCAACCATTCCCAAACTGTCACCGTTATGCATAAATGCGCAAACACAGACACATAAGTTGACCAATTCCTTAAGACACCAGAGACCAAATCAATAATTGTGAACACGTATGGTGCCATAAGTGTGATTAAACAAACAATGGCTAATGTTATTGTCTTTCTATGATATGCGAATCTTTTCTTCTTGATTGAAAATAGTATTATACTTGATGTGAAATAAGTTAAATAGGAAAGATTGCATAGATAATGGATGATCTTGATAGCTTTCATTGCATGTGGGTTATATTGATATTGATCTCGATACAGGAAATTAAAAGCCAGTGAAAAGGCAAATGAGGTGAAACTGAATGATAATCCAATTATCAATGTTCTTTTCCTGTTTTCATATTTATTCATCTGAACTAATAAATCAGCCATCGATATATAGATCAATAACGTATCAAACCCTTTAACAAGAAGGAAAGATGTGGAAAATGTGAATAGTTCTTGTAATTCTTGAGTATCTTGAAAATTCTTCAATACTTGCACTTCCAAAAAATTAGTCAATAAAGCCAACAACACTGTATTTGCAATCGAATCAAACAGATTAGCAAGAATCAATGAGTTAGGAATGGTGTTGGCACTTAACAACACGAGAAAGAACAACATCCAACTCGCTGTGACAATAGCTGATAATGCAAAACATAATGATACAACACCACTAATAAACCGTTCTTTATCCAATAAATTAAAATCAGTCAGTGAGATACTAGTGATGTTGTTCATTATCTCGGTATAATATTCATTTAGGATATCATCAGTGAAGTTAGTTAGATAAAAAGTTGGATGTTGGATATGGAAAGTTGAATTGTTTGGTAGAGTTAAAGAACCTGCTGTTAGTTCATAAACGTCAAACTGGCCAGCCAGCTGTGGCAGAGCCTCCTGGAATAAAGAGACAACATCGATGTTGGAACCAGCAACAGAGCTCGACCTGCTCACAAACGTCTCGTTCATTTGACTTCAAAAAAACATTAATGTGTCAAAAAAAGCACAAATGTGAAGATAAAAATTTTGATTAATTTTTCGATTTTTCTTTTTTCAATAGACAGATGAGATGAGGTTTTTACTACAATAAAATGGACTTGAATTATATAAAATCATAAATCACCGCTTGTTATACACGAGATTTCTGTTGAAATTGCCCCTGAATGGCTTCTTCGCCAGAGTGGGTTTACTCAATTTCAATCCTGCTAATTTCCCATCGAGTTCTTTAGTCTCAATATCAACCCTTGATGAAGTCAACCTGTATTCATCATTTAAAATAGGGAAAGTCAATCTAATCTCTACTGAGTCACTATATTTCGACGTTATTATCTTTGGTTGTAATTCACGAATAAACATGAAGTTATTTATGCCTCTTTTGTAAAAAGTCGAAGAAAACCCTTCTGGGTAATGAGGAAGTTCATAATCATGACCTTTATTGCTTAAGTTAGTGACGTTAAATTGTTTATCTGATGAGATGAATGAATTATGGGTTGGATTTGATGGTAGTGAGATTGGAATTTGATCTTTTTTATCAATGATTATTGGATTTGAATTAATTTTCAAAAATTCTTTATCTAATTCAGTTGAATATACAATCAATTCTAATGGGGTTTCATCAATTATTGAATTAGATGGTATTGTCTCTTTAGGTTCAACGAATGATGATGTTTCTAAATTCACTGGTGTATTATTGAATTGAAGTGGTGTTGGTTGTTGTAATGTTGGGTTTATTGGCAATATGGGTAATTGAGATATATTTTGTTGTGTGGGTGGTGGTATTAATGGGAATCTTGTATTTGAATTGGTATTGATAGGGAATTCAAATGGTGATAATTGTGGAATATTATTATTGTTGTTGTTTGTAGATTCTGAGATTTGATGTAATGATAATTGAGATTCATCAATACTCGATGGGAAAAATCTTGATCTTGAAGAATGATCAAAAGAAGAATGATGAAGATTTTGATTGTTTCTTAAATCATTCGTGCTTGAATTCAATCTATTATCATCAAGACTCAAGGCATCAATGTCAAAAGGTGACCAATTAATAACTGAATCTGATTTCGTTGATAATTGTCGTTCTTCAATGTTATTATTCGATGAATTATTGGTGTTCCAAATCCCTGGAGATTTCCAAAACTCACCAGATGGAGTGAAAGTATTAGTATTACTTCTTGGTGTAACATTAATACTCTGTTGTTGTTGTTGTTGGAGTTGTGATGTGAATATTTCAGAGTTTTGTCTTGATGAAAATGATGAAGAATTTGAAGTTAAATCATGCGTATTGAATAGTTGATTTTGTCCAATACTTTTCCTAAAACTTGATATTTTGGAATTAGGAGACCATGTTGAATTATCCAGTGGTTTCAAATTGGTTGTAGTTGTAGTTGTAGTTATTTCATTTGGGTCATCGAAATTGAATCTTGATTTTATTGGATTATTGTTTGTTCTTTCATCTTGGGTATTATTGCTCTCTGAGCCTTTTCTGTTATTATTGTTTAAGAGTCTTCCTATGTTCTCTGGTATCTTCTGTATTGGATCAAGAGTCAATGCGTTCTCAATATCATTATTCAAGTCAACAGCGTCATGAGGTTCAATAGTCAATGATTTTGGAACTGGAGCTTGAGATGACGGAGAAGGAGACGTGGAAGAAGACGAAGAAGAAGCAGCAGGATTAGTGGCAGTTCCATTTCCCGGTTTCTTCAACTTAGACAGCGTGATTGTGGTTAAAGACCTTGATTTCTTAGCAACGAGTCTTAATTTAGTATTTCCTGGGGATTTACTTCTCTCTAATTTGTTATTTGAAGGAGTGGAAGTGTTTGTTTTAGAAGCAGCTTGTTGCCGGAACAGATCGTTGACCGACTGTGACTTGAATTGCTTCTTTGGCTTGTCCATCTGATGAAAAAAAGAATTGGTGGTTTTTCTTCAGTTTGACATTCACTGAAATTTTAACGACTTAAATAGAAAATTTTAGCAGAAAACAAAATTGAAAATTAAATTAAACTGTTGATTAAGTAATCAGAGAAATCTTTATAGTGGTGAGAGACTCTTACCACCCTCAGCTTATTCTCCCTTTAAATTCTCTAGTGAAGGTATTCTATGTTGAAGTAAAGGTTTAGAATCTGTAGCTATAAAAGGAGAGAGGATCTCCTAAGTAGATTGTTTAGTAAAGAGAATATACAAGGTTAATTACAACACCTTTGGTACTGGTAAAAAGCAGCGCAATCTCTTTGATTGTGTGTGGCTGATTTGGGATTGAATTGTTTATACATAGTTTCTAATATAAAATTTTGAGCACTGCTGTTACCCTCCATGGTACGTACTTACTCACCTCCTTGTATATAGACAAATTTAATGAACAATTTAATTATCTAAGAGAAAAAAAAAACAAAAAAATTGATATTACTCTTAAGCGCCTCAAACATGGTCACATAATTAGAGTGCTCATCAACCATTAGCATAAAGTATACTTCATCCTTCGAGGCTAGGACACGAAAAGGGACCGCATATGTCTGAATGAATTAGTTGCAAAGGAAAAGTAGTAGTAATGCCATGGTTTACAACACAGCAGTCTTTTGCGAATATGAATCAATCTGTTCTCTTCGTCAGTTTTTATTCTAATCATCAGATTGTACTATACTACGCCATGAGAAGCATACAACTTATGATGTTTTCACATTGATAAGTGATCTGAATGTTAAATTCAGACCTTTCCAATAATAAACATTAATTTCAATATTTGATAATAATTGTAGTCATCTTTGTATATATTTCTAAATAATTCTTATAATATGAATATATAGAAATCAACCACATTTATTTGACACACAAAGATGGGAAAAATGGAAAAAAATTTTAACCAACCACAATCAAATTTCACCAAATTTTACCACATTCATTCATTCGACACACTCACACATCACACTCATTTAATCAGATCATTATGATCATTCTACCATTCCTACTGCTTTTCCTCATATCAACAGTCTCTGCAAATCTCATCAAACGAAACACCAATTGGGATTATACAAATGATAAAATTAGAGGTGTTTCACTAGGTGGTTGGTTCTTATTAGAACCATTCATCACCCCTTCATTATTTGAACAATTTGGTCCAATTGAATCAAATATCCCCGTTGATGAATACACTTTTTGTGCAAAATTGGGAAAAAATGAAGCATCGTTACAATTAGAGAAACATTGGTCAAGTTGGATCGTGGAAAATGATTTGAAAGATATTAAAGAAGCAGGTTTCAACTTGGTTAGAATCCCAATTGGATATTGGGCATTTAAATTATTGGATGATGATCCTTATGTTCAAGGACAAGAGAAATATTTCGATGAAGCGTTGAATTGGGCTCAAAAATATGATTTGAAAGTTTGGTTTGATTTACATGGGATGCCTGGTTCACAGAATGGATTTGATAATTCTGGGAAACGTGGAGATGTTCATTGGCAAGATGATGAAAAAAATATTGATCTATCATATGAGGTCTTACAGTATATTTATGCAAAATATGCTGGTGATGATTATAAAGACATTATCATTGGTATTGAAATTGTTAATGAACCATTGGGTCCTAAATTGAACGAAGATAAATTATTAAAGTTTTATTATAATAACTATGAACTTTTCAGAAATCGATATAATTCAACAAATACATTTGTATTACAAGATGCTTTTAAACCAATTGGATTTTGGAATGATCATTTCAATAACGATTATCTGAACATTTCTCGAGAATATTCAAATCAAACTCAATTTAATGATGTTGTGTTTGATCATCATCATTATGAAGTTTTCAGTAAAGTTCAATTATCAAATTCCGCAAACATTAGAACTTTAGACATTATTAATTATGCCTCAAGTATTGGATCTACTCAAAATTATCATAGATCTTTAATTGGTGAATTTTCAGGTGCCATCACTGATTGTGCTAAATGGTTAAATGGAGTTGGTACAGGTGCAAGATATGATAATACATTTGATGAATCTCAATTAGTTAGAAATTCACCACCTGAATCTACAACTTTGCAAATAGTTTTAAACGAAAAGAAACAGGCAGAGTTGGCAAATAGAGATTGCTCTAAACTTTTAAAATTTGAAGATTTCACAAATGAATATAAAGAAGAATTACGTAAATTTATTGAAGTACAATTAGTACAATATGAATTACATTCAAGTGGTTGGATTTTTTGGAATTATAAGACAGAAACAGCTATTGAATGGAGTTTCAAGCATTTGAATCAACATGGATTATTTCCTAAAGATTTAACAAGTTATAAATATTTCTTCGTTAATGGGACAAGTGTTGAAGCTTTAGAAAATGGTGGATCCATAAATCGTGTTGATTTCATCACAACCGTTGGAGTGTTTGTGATTGTTGCGACTGTTGTTAATCTAATTGTCTAAATACTTTTCTACTGAATACAATGTTCCTAATCTATATATTCCGTAAAAAGCGTGTTTTTCGATCAGTTAAAATCTTATTTATGGGTATTTATATACTTTAGAATCGATTTTCAGACATTTTAAAGCGATTATCTCACTCATTTCTCATCAATTGTCTCATTAAATTAATTCTTTTTCTTCCAAGAATGAAAAAAAAAAAATCTATTTATAAAATCCGAAAAAGAAAAGAAAAAATATAAATAAATAAATAAATAAATTATAAATAAATTGACTCTATCTGAAAAGAAAACAACAAATAAAAATAAAATAAAAAGACTCCAATCGACACACAAATGAAGTTCACGCAATTACTGACACTTCTCGTATCGTCTCAACTCACTTTTGCAATCAACCTTGACGTGAACTCACCACAATCAATCTGTGATGCTGCCAAAACTGCAGCTGCTGGTGTCATGGATTATCTAAACTTCAATAAAGGTATTGGGATGCTTAGTGATCCTTACTATTGGTGGCATGCTGGTGGTGTTTGGGGAGGAATGGTTGATTACTGGTATTTCTGCCATGACACGCAATACAACGATTTGATTTATGAGTCGTTATTAGCACAGATTGGAGCAGGAAAAAATTATATTCCTGCTAATCAATCAACAACTGAAGGGAATGATGATCAAGGATTTTGGGGATTAGCTGTCTTGACTGCTGCTGAAAGAAATTTCACGAATCCAACTTCGGAGTATCCTAGTTGGATCGCATTAGCACAAGCCGTTTATAATACAATGTGGGCAAGATGGGATAATGAACATTGTGGAGGTGGGTTAAGATGGCAGATTTTCACTTGGAATTCAGGTTATAACTATAAAAATACCATTTCTACTGCATGTTTGTACAATATTGCAACTAGATTAGGTAGATACACTGGTAATGACACATATTTCGAAGTTGCAGACATTGCTTATCAATGGTTAGAAAACGTTGGATTTCTTAATGATAGAGATGGTGTTGCTCAGGTCTTTGATGGTGCTGAAGTCGATGACAATTGTACATCGATCACTAAGATTGAATGGACTTATAATTACGCGTTATTGATGGCTGGTAGTGCTTATGCTTATAATGCAACAGGTGATGAAAAATGGCATCAAAGAACAACTCATTTATATTCCGGTTCTTTAGTCTTCTTCAGCGATCAAGGGATCATGTATGAAAGAGCTTGTCAAGATGCAGGAACTTGTAATAATGATCAACGTATGTTTAAGGCTTTTTTTGCAAGATGTTTAGGTGAAACAGAAGCTTTCATGGCTGATATTGCAAGTGATATCCATAAATTATTAATTTCATCAGCAGAGGCAGCTGCTCAAACTTGTGTTGGTGGTACTGATGGTGTCACTTGTGGGTTGAATTGGCAAGTTTCGGGATGGGATGGGAAATATGGTGCTGGTGAACAATTAAGTGCAATGGAAACTTTCCAGAATTTATTGGTCACCGGTTATGGTTATGATGTACCATTGAGTAATATCACTGGTGGTACTTCTGAAAGTGATCCAGAAGCAGGTTTATCTTCAATTGGGACTGCTACTTTAGATGGTGCTAGTTTAGATATCACTGGGAAGGATAAAGCTGGTGCTGGTGTGATTACTGCCGTTGTTTTAGCTTTGATCGTTGGTGGATCCGTTTGGATGGTTGTTTGAATGATTTGATTCATTTGTGATTTGGTTTTGTTAAATTTTTTCATTACCCTTTTATGGTCTTTTTTTGTTATTTGATTTTTTTTATTTTAGTCGTCATATATAGTATACATTTTTATAATTTTACTATTAAATGTATTTATATTTTGTAATTTGTTTTTACGTATTGTTATGAGCTTTATATAGTTGATATTGGAGTGTGTAGTATAAGAGAGAGATAAACAACTTCATTTGTTTTATCTCGGGGATGAAAAATAAACTCATCGAGACATAAATATAAAAGACCAAAAAAAAAATGATACGCAGCAGATTTCATAGACAATTGACTCAATTCATCGATTCCACCAATCATTTCGAACTGATCCACTCAACATCCACCACTCGTACAAATTTGAAAAAAATCCTAATCTTAGATTCCTCTTTCAATCCTCCACACCTTGGTCATTATTCAATCATTAAAAAGGCACTAAATCATCATCCAACATCCACTGGAAAGAACACCAGTGTTTTACTACTCTTGTCTGTGAAGAATGCAGACAAAGTCACTCCACAACCTGCATCGTTTGAAGATCGTTTGAATATGATGTTTTTACTTTCAAATAGGATTCATGATGATTTAAAATGTGATGTCTTTGTAGGATTGACCAAACATGCTAAATTTGTTGATAAATCATCTAGTATTAAGTCATATTTCCATGATGATGATATCACATTGACTTTCTTATTAGGGTTTGATACGTTGATTAGAATCTTTGATTCAAAATATTATAAACCTTTAAGTATCAAGGATTCACTTGATGAATTTATGAAAGGCAATGAATTATTCAGTTTAACAAGACAAGATGATAAAGATTATTCCATTTCACAACAATTACAATTTTATGAAGATATTAGAAATGGTGTTAAAGAGTCTGAGATTCCTCAATATTGGAGTGATTCAATACATTTAGTCCAAGGTGATGATGAAACTTTGAATGTTTCTTCATCTGGGATTAGAAAGGATGTTGAGAGAGATGGGAATGGATGGGGTGTTTTGGTTACTGATGAGATTAAAGATTATATCATCACTAATAAACTATATAAATAAGATCTACTTACATATATAAATTATATCAATGTGTAATTTGGTGATTTAATGAATCATTCCAAAACTCAACTTCTAAAGCAGAAACATCTTTGAATATCTCAATTAATCTTAATGTCTTTTCATGACTTATCCCCTTTGAATATTTCTCAATATTAGAAATCCCCAATTCAACAGATTTTTTATATTCATCACCTTTATAAGTATCAATCCAATCAATATAAATCTTATTATTTGTTGTGACTAACCCATCAACTTTCAATGCAGCATAATGATATCCGATTAAACAAGGTGCTAAAGCGATAATAATCTCTAACCAATCCCCACCTTGGGCAATTTTAAATAAATAATCATTATATGCCTGACCAGCATCACTGAATTTCAAAGAATTGAAATCTTCAACACCTTGAATTTTCAATCTTTCACGATGTTGTGATAATTCATGTTTTATTTCATTAAGGATCTCGATTTGTCTTTCCATGCTTGTTAAATCTGGTGCAACGCTTAATGCAATTGAATTTATCTTTGAATATGATATTAAATATGGATAATCTTGAGAGATGTATCGGGTCCATTTATGCGAAGGTAATGAACCATCAGCTACTTGTTTAACGAATGGATGATTGATGTAAGATTCCCAAACTTTTTTGATTGAAGGGTGTGTTGTCAAATATTCAATGAATTTACCATTTGGGAAACCATAAGTGTTTGGAACGTTATAGAAATGGTTTAATGGTCCATTATCATTATGTTCACTTACTGTGATATTTGAAGTTGAAATCATTGCACCATGGATGTATTCAATTGAATTAGAGATTGATTGTTCAATTGTGAATCCTTTGGCTAAATTGGCACTTATTGATGAGGCTAAAGTACATCCTGTTCCATGAGTGTTTGTCGTTTTGATCAATGGTGATTTATAGATCTTGATGGTGTCATTGGCTGAATTATAAAGGATATCTGTGATGAACGAATTTTCAGTGCCATCATTGATGTTTTGTAGAATAGTTGTTTCATTTAACCATGGAATATGACCACCTTTTAATAAAACGCTCTTAGTGCCTGTTATTTCAGAGACTTTTTTAGCAATCTTGATCAAATCATCAATTGATTCAACGTTGATTTCAATTTCTTTCAATTTTAATATTTGAGTAGCTTCAATGAAATTAGGAGTCAATAAAGTAGCATTCCCACACAGGTTCAATATCAATGATCTCAAGATCTCAGTAGTACCCAACTCAGCACCACTCGTAGCAACCAGAACGGGATCAAGAACCAATTGTCCCTTAAATGCAAACTTATCCAACATCTCCTTTAATAGTTCAATAGCATCCACCGTCAACAATCCAGTCTTGATAACATCAATTCTAACACCACTGAAATCACTCTCGAGGATCTCTCTTAACGTGTCACGATCGGTCGGTGTCACTTTTGAGACTCTTTTAGTGTTCTGTGCAGTGAGTGCCGTAATGGCAGTGAGAGCATAGACTCCATTCATCGTAATTGATTTGATGTCTGCTTCTATTCCAGCACCTCCAGAACTGTCGGATCCAGCAAGCGTCAGCACCGTTCTCATTGGCTGGTGATGCGGGATCGGGTAGTTTATCTCCTTGATGGTTCTCATTCCGTTTCTTATGAGTGTAGAGTGTTAAGTGTTGATAATTTTGTGATAATTTTAAGTGGACTATTTGGTATGCGGTTAGCATGTCTTCCCTTTAAATCCCCTTCAAAAAGTACATTAATTCACCAATAAAAGTGTCTCTATCGCCAGACTGGGTCTAGAGAGACTCACTCCAGTGGAGCTTTGATTGATCTTGTGCTCCACTAAACTTCAATCAGGGCTCTATCCATACACATTCTCGGATCCACTTCATCCGATGAGACACTTTGTGTCTTGTTTTGATTTGAACTAAACGTATCAAAAAAAAAAAAATCAAACAATAACAAATATACAAATATACAAATAAACAATATAGAGGGATGCTCAGCAAATCTCTGTCTGTCTCCACCGCAGACGACGCACAGAAGCACAGAATGGCTGCGTCCTTGAACAACGTCGATGGTACGTTTAGTCGCTTCTTTAGTGTCGAGTATATATTTATGTACTAACTACGATCTAGCTCTATTAAGAGAAGTCCAGATGGATTGGAAACAAACTATTTATGAAGACACAAACCCATTGGACATAGCATTGCCACTACTAGACAACACATCCGTTGGTTTGGCTCATAGACACGATGAGTTCTTAAAATTGAAGGATCGCATATCAATTGGATTAAAATCAGCAGTCACTGAACATTATCAGAGTTTTAATGAAATTATCGGTTCTTATAGATCTGTTGTCCATGATATCAAAGCATCACAGAGTGTGGCTAATGACATCAAGAAGAACGTTTCTAAGACTAATGAGTTTTTAAAATCTGATACCCATGTTACAATCTCAACTTTGAATGAAAATTTAAAAAATTACAATGATATGTTAATGATCTTGAATGCAATTGATGAATTGAAATCATTATCAACTGAGTTAGAGAGTGAGATCAACTTGAAACATTATTCAAAAGCTCAATCATTATTACAAAAAGTTAATAAAACTGCAAATGATTTACAATTATGGGAATTACCTGCACTAAATAATTTAAAAGAATTTTTCCAATCTCAAGAAGATCAATTATTTGAAATGTTAGTTGAAGAGTTACATAATATATTATATTCAAAGAAACAATTCGATGATTCATTTTCAATCCCGATTTCTTTGATTAATGGGAATTTAAATGATAATTATTCAAGTATTGAAAAATATTTAATCGGTTCAATTGATTTTGATATCAATGAAAGTGCAAAGACTAGTCAAAATAAAGTTGATGAATTCATTGCATATTTAATGAAAAATGGTAATGATTTTTATGATGATGAAAATGGATTATCTGAATTGACTCTATTAGATGAAATGAATCCATTTAATCAAGTTCTAAACATCTCTTCAATTATTCATAAACAAGGGAAATTACAGTTAGCTATTAGAGAATTAGTTCAAAATTTAGAAAGTCAAATCAATCAATTAATAAATCGAGTCGTTGAAAGCACCAAATTGAAACATGCAAAATTAATAAAGACTTTGAACTCTGGTACGATTAATTCAGTCTCTATAGAACATCATTTATTAAAGAAAATATCAGCTGATAATTATAGTTCTGTTGTGATTCAAGATTTGTTTTGGAGTTTCTTCAAAAAACTAATGTTTTTCATGCAATGTATCAAAGTTTTAGTCGTTGTTAATCAAAAATTTGAATCTAAAAATCCAGATGTCTTAAGATTTATTTTGGAAGGTACAACAAATACAAAAGACCCAAATGCTTCTAATTATATCAAGAGTGAAAACAACATTGATTTGAATAAATTATGGGATATCACAAAAGTTGAAATTAGAAATCTAATATTGACTTATGTTTCATATGATGATTCAAGTACATCAATAACCTTTAACACTCAAACTAACAAACAATCAACAAATTCATTGTTTCAATTTAATAGAGTTAACTATGAACAAAATCGTACAATTGATATCAAGTCAGTTCTACAAGATCTATTCCCTGGATTTATTGATTCAAATTATTTAAATAAAATTGATTCTCCATATATTGAAGATAATAAACTTTTAAAACAATCTAAGATAATTCCATCTTCAGTGTTACATATGAGATATATTTTGGAACCATTCTTATTATTTATCCAAGGTTTGAATTTATTAGTTCCTGAATTTGAAGATAGATCATTGAAATTTTTCAATGATTTCATGAGTAATGAATTTTTACCATTATTAGAAGATGGATTCATTTTAATATATATTGAAGAAGTTCAAGAATTAAATTCATTGGAAATTTTTGAACCTTCTAATTTGGATATAAGTAACATTGAATCAATCGAATTACAAACATCAATTAATAGAAATGGGAAATCCAAGAAAATTTTCAAATCTTTTGCTGAATTTAAAGTATTCTTGAATAATGTTTGTTTTATATTAAGTACATCATTACAATTCAGAAAAGAATTTTCAAGTATCATATTCAAGATCTTAAATAAATTCAATGATCAAATTGAAGAATTATATCAAGATTTATATAATGAATTATTGAATCATTTAGAATCAGATCGTGAAATCAAATCAATTATTCAAAATGAATCAAAACAAATAAATCAAACAATAATATCGAAAACGACAATAAATAAAAACGAATTAAGAAATTCTAAAATTTATTCAAACTTTATAATTTTAGAAAATTCAATCAATTTTATAATTGAATTATTTTCAAATCATCTAATCAAACAAATTGATTTAAATAAAACAGATTTAAATTTGACGAAAATTGAAAAATTGAGGAAAAATTGGTCTTTTTTCCAAATATTTAATTTGAAGAATGATTTATTTGATGATGAATCAACTGCTTTATCTTTTGAAAAAATTAACAAAATTATATTAGATGATGATTTGAAATTGAAATATGATGAAATTGTTAAAAGTTTCATCAAAATCGGTAATTCAATTCATCATATTACTAGTACTTTAGATCAACTTTTAGAAGTTATATGATTATAATTAAACTTACACATATGTAGAAAATATCATGATTTATAATGAGATATGATGTCAATTGTGATTTAATATAGTATTCATGAAGTGAAACAAATCCGTGAATAGAAATTTACTAGTAACGCGTTCTGAGTTTATATTATTCACTGTTTCAATATAAAAATAGAATACAACAAGCGTACCGCTTTTAAAAATAAGAGTTGTTTATCTATTATCATTTTCAACTGTTATTCTCATACAATGTATCTCCAAATTAACAAAAAAAAAAAGCTGTAAACTGTGAAAATTACGTGACAACAAAAAACTAATTCCCGCCAATCTTTCGACTTTAATATTACAGAAGAGTACTCATCATAAGAACTCCAATATAAAGTGTAATCGTCACAACAACATCAACAGATTCTTCTCAATATGAAAGAAGAACAAATAAACCCCCCCCCCCCCAAAAGCGTAAAATTCGCGACTTCAACGAATTTGAAAACTTCCACGAACTTTCGAAAATTCGACGAATAAATCCGGAACAACAAGAGAAGAATCCTCAAATCAACGCCAAACGGTCACTTTTATATAGGAACTCGTCTAATTTTTTGAGACCTTCCAACAGAACGAGACCCATAACCCGCACATACAACTTAAAATCGCTGTTTAGACCCCTTTATTGGCTGTGTTTGACGCTGTTTTAGCAATTTGCCTCCCTATTTTGACCTTTTTTTTTTTTTTTTTCAAATTTTTTCTCAACGACCTGAAAGGTTTTTTGGTTACTCGGGAAATTTCATTGAAAATATAAACAAAAAGAAAATCAAATTAAATTTTGAAGGTTTTTATAGAAAGGATTTGAGTGTGCTTGTTTTTGTTCTGTTATTGATTGGTTTGTTATTCCCCGGGAATCACTGCTGAAAGGGATACAATCATGGTGGTTGCACCATCCTCTGCCGGTAACAGATTCCGTCAAAGGAAGATTTCAACCAAGCAAACATTACAAATCTTTAGACAAAGTCAAATATCAGATGTTGATAATGCAGATTTACAACAAAGGGACATTCAAGAAATAGAAACAGGTGTTGAAAAAAATGAAGAAGAAGAGGTCCATTTACAAAAAATCTTGAAAAATACAGGTATAACAAATTCTTCAGAGGCTTATATTCCAACTCCTGATGCTTCTAAATTATGGCCAGAAGCTACAAAGTATTATACTGGGAAATTCACTGAACCTGATTCATATATTAAATCATCATGCCAAGTTGAAGATTATATCGGATGTGCTTATAATCTTGATGAAGAAGATTTTGAATTTTTAGAAAATTTCAATAAAGACAATTCAACAGATATTTTAACAGAAGATGAATTAGAAGTAATTTTATATAATTTTGAAAAAATAATCAATGAAAAGCAACCTTTTTTATCAACTGATCCAAATCAAATTTTAGGATTACAAGAGATCAAATTGAACTTATTACAAAATGATAGATCTTCAGTTGAAAATATAAATAAAACACTAGCTCAAGAATTAAACGTTCATCCATTTATTACACAGTTTGATGCTCAAGCATCTTTCATGAAACCTCCAAGACCATTAGACGTTCTGATTAAAAAATATGGGGAACCAATATATAAACATTTTAAAGAGAGAAAAATTAAAAGATTAGGTAAAACAATCACACCGGTATTGAAATTCACAGGGGAAGATGACACTGATGCCTATATTTGTTTTAGACAACGTCAATTCAGACAACAAAGAAAGACAAGAAGAGCAGATACACAAAGTTCTGATAAATTAATCAGATTATATCAAGAATTAAAATCAACTAAAGATTTAGCATTATTAGTTGCACAAAGAGAATTGAAAAGATTAGAAGCTATTCAAACAGATCGTGAAATATTTGAATTAAGATGTAAAGTCAAAGTGTTAAAACGTGAATTAGGTATAACTGATAGTGATGATGATTTGATTGCTCATAAAAAGAAGAAAGTTATACCACCACCAGAAACTAAAATCTTGGATGATAAATCAAACATTAAGAAAGGTTTATCTAAAACAAGTAATAATGCCAACATTCAGGATCGTAATAAACAATTACAACAACAATCACAACAAGGTAATGTTAATGAGAATCTGTCTGGAACAGATGGTCATCAACAATTCCAACCTTATGTTAAACTACCACCATCTAAAATTCCTGATATGGAACTTGAAAGTGTTGAAAATTTATTAAATAATAAAGATATTACAATGCAAAGATTTGTTGAAGAAAAATTGAAAAAAAGAAAACTTACAGATATTGGTTTTACGAATTTAACAGATGATCCATATTTACCATTCTTGGAAATCAATATTCAAAATCAAGATATTTTGGATAAGAAACATACACCATATTCATCAATCACCTCCTCATTTTATGATATTCAAAGTCGTGGACTCATATCGAATATTGATAAATATATAAATAAAGGCACAAATCCCAAAGATAATGAAGCTTTTATATTTGATCCAAAAACTAAGTCTATCAATAAAAAATTCATACCTGAAAGATATAATCCAATTTTACAAGATAATGTTAATACTAGTGATTCATTCTTAACATTAAGAAAAAGAGTTGGTAGATTAGGACAATTATATATTGATAGAAAATCAATGATTAGAAATTATTATGAGAAAGAAGATGAGGTTTTCGGAGATGATGATAAAGATAAAGACATTGAAATGATTGATGCAAAGGAAAGATTTGAAGATCGTTGGAAATTCGATTCTGATATTAATTCGTATGATTCATTGAATGATCCATTCAGTGATGATCCTGCTAAATTAAATTCAATTTCAAATGAAACTCAAGTCATTAGATTCGGTAGCATGTTATTATCGAAATCTTATGACACTTTAAAAGAATCAATCTTACATCAAAGACAACAAGTTTATTATCAACAATTACAAAGAATGCACGTTCAACAAAAGCAACAGCAACAGCAACAAGCGAATCAAACTTCATCTACATCCGCATCATCCTCACAGATCGGTGCTCCAGTTAACACAAATGGTGGTATTAAACAAATCTCAACACCAGCTCCAATTACCGGTCCATCAAATATTGTTAATGAAGTCAACCAAACAGCAATCAAATCAGAGAATTGAGTCATGTGTCATTAGTTGCTACTAGTTACTTCATTTCCCTCCAATCCTATACATATTATATATATCAAGAAAACTATTTTCTTGAAAGACTGTTATTTTTTTATCCTGTTTATATTACTCTTCCTTTTGTTTTTATTCATTTGACTCATTTTAATTATTGTTAATGTCATTCTTTGAGTTTATATTTAGCACATTTTTCTTTTTTGATGTTTTTTGTTTTCATTTTGCAGTTTTTTTGTCCTTTTATGGACATTTGTATTCTTAATATTAATGCATTTTTAATGACCTATTAATTAAATCTTTATTGTAGCTGATCTAAACACTGACTTGTACGATTTGATTCCTTCTTAAGTACAAATTTAAGTTAACAGCATTCATTTATTAATCTGTGGAAATACACTCTGAAATTTCTTATGTGTTCAGTTAAACATTAACATCAGCTCTTTTCTTTCGTTTGGATGATCTGATGGAATATATATAATCATCAATTCTCAAATTAACCTAGTTCTGATAATAAGTTATAGAAAAAATAGACCTAAATACAATGATTTCTACTATTAATCAAATACTATCAGACAATAAAATGGAAATACACACAAACTTTTCGCGTAATTATAAATTATATCAAAAAACATCTAAATCGAAAAGTAAACAAACAAAATTTCAAACCACACAAATGACAGAATCCACACCGACTCCACAATCACTAAAACAGCAAATCGAATCAATACTATCAACCACTGAATCATCAGCGATCCTCAAGTCCCGTGCTGAATTCAATGAGTTTCTCAAAAACCACATCAAACAATATTCCACAAAACGAGACATAATACCAACCAACGATGATGAATTCAAGGAACCTAGCCCACGCAGTGTTGACTCGCTGATTGCTGAATATAAGGAAAAGTTGGAACGTTTCAAATTCTTATTTCTTGAGCAAGAATCCAAGGAGAAATTTTTCAGAGAGATACTTGAAAGAGATTCAATGATTATTGAAAATGAAGAAATGGTTAAAATTGCACAAAATATTCAACGATTACAAAAACAGCTAGATGATAAACTGAATGAGATTGATAGATTGACTGATTCGGTTAAAGATAGGGCTGAGAGCTCGGTTGTTATGTATGATGATATTGTGTTCAAGAAGGGAAATTTGATTAATTTAGTTGATAAAATCATTGAGACAAATCAGATATTGGATGATATAAATGGAAAATTGAATGATTTCAATAAACATGATCCAACTCTGAAAGAGTTTAAAGAATTAAAAGAGAAGAACGGTGATATTGGGTTTGATGTTGAAGATTTATCAAATGATGCAATTATTGCAAAGATTAAATCTATACAGAATAAAAGATCTTTGAAAAGTGTTGAATTAGACGATTTGAAAGAATTGAAAAGGGTAAAAGTTTTGGAATTACAAAAATCAATTAATCATAACAAGGAATTACAGATACTGAATAATGAATTAGATAGGAAAGTATCAGATATAAACAAATCATTATCAAACAATAAGGATCAAGAACTTCAAAATTTAATATCTAAAAATGAAGAATCTTTAACTGATTTAATCACTTTGGTTTCCAAAATATCAGGAATTAAGGAATTTAGTCATGATTCATCAAAAAATGAAATATCTTTCAGATTTAATCAATATGATGATACGTTGTGTGTTTTAAAAATCAATGAAAATGCTAAAGTCGTGGATATCAAATATGATTTATTGAAGGAACATAATGTTGATGAAATTATTAAAGTTTCTAATATGGATAAAAATGCATTATCAAAGACTATAAGTCTAATTAAGCAATCATTAACACCAAAAGAGAATCAATAATGTATTATAAATAATGAATGAAATGAATTTGTTAGAAATTACAATACTCGTATGTAGTCTTACGGATCATTGTGTATATAATGCAAAAACGTCTATAATTAACAATATAAACCCAATATTATAAGCAAATATTGAAGCCAAAATGAACACAAATAAAAAAAAAAAAAAATTTAAACACAGACTCATTAAAGACATAAATAAATATCATTCACGCACACACACACACACACACACGAGTACTAACTTCTACCGTTCATAACTTCCTCTCTCAAATTCGTCTTAACATCATCATCAACATTAAAACTATTACTTCTTCCCCATCCAACTCTTTGTTTTTTCAAAAAAGCACCGACAGCACCCAAATATCCTTCATGTCTTAAGAAATAGGCCTGTTTCTTCCCCTGTGACCAAAACCCAATTGCATATGATAAAGTGTTGATAGTTTGTGGATGTCCCCTAATATAAGACCCACCGAAATAAATATGTTGAATATCATGGATCTTAGCCTGTAAGTATGCTATTTGTCCAATGTTGTTAGATATCGCATATAGTAAAGATCTAGAAATGTCTTCATTTTTGAAATTAGTCTTATTTGTTCTATGTTTCTGTTTAAATACTTTGCCAAATGATGATGCAATTGTCGTCGATTTTAAACCGATTTTATTATAATCTGTACCATAGATGTCACCTACTAGCATATCAACGTTTGTGTTATCACCTTGAGCTGCTTGATCTAACATCTCATCGTATGAGTCAGCATCTGTTAATAATGACAATAATCCCCATAATGTTCCACCACCTAATGAAGAACCACCAACACGGATGAATTTGTTAGGAGCAGTGACTTTTATGATGGAAACCCCTGAGCCGATGTTTACTAGTAAGTATGGATAGATTGAAGTTGAAGAGTTTGTTTGATTTATGAAATTCATTGGGTTTTGTTCAGTGTAAGTGAATACTTCATTAGGAATCTCAGTGATGAAGAAATCTAGACCAATTATCAAGCATTCCATTTCATCAGCGGTTGTGATGTGAGCATGTAGTGATGATTGTAATTGATCATAGAATTTTAAAGAACCACCACCAGTTGCGATGATATTTATTCTTTTATTGTTATAAAACTTGATTAATTTAGAAATAAATGAAATAAATTCATCCATCTTTTCAGTCTCAATCTTGTAGAAATTCAATCTTCCTCCTTCATTATTATCTATTAAACCATCATCATCATCACTATTAACCATTTTTTTATTAATCTGTGGACCAAGATCCTCCTGTGATGAGTTAACACTTTTATTAGATGTGAAATAAACGATTTTAGCCAATGATCCACCAATATCGATTGCGATGTGTGAGATGTCCTTGCTTTGGAAGGGTAATGCGATATCGTTTGTCTCAGGGATCATGTTCTCGTCTTGATAAGTTGTTAAATCATCTACTATGAATGCACCTTGAACGTTTACTTGGATTGAGCCGGGATTGTTTATTGTGTTTGTCAATGAAGACGTTTGTGAGTCGCTGGGAGTCAGAGATGCCATTAGGTGTAGTGAAATAGACAGAACGAATGAGTGTGGGAGAGTGATGTGATGCTTATGATATATTTATATTAGTGGAATAACTTTCGTTGATGAGTTAAACGAATTCGCGAAAAAAAAAAAAAAAATGCATCTGAAATATTCAAAACTATATAAACCTCGACAAATCCCCCCATAAAATTTATACTAATATATAGATATAGATATATAAAGATATATAAAGATGGCTCAATTCACACTCCCAGAAGACTTCACGGCACTCATCTCCTCCAAGTACGCCTCAGCTCTCGAATCGGGCGACATCAAATTCACAGAATCAACGCCAGAGTACCATGAAGACCCACAGACTGAAACCTCATTTGTGATAAACGTCATCGCTGGGCTCACTTTAAAACCAACCCAGGAGCCAGACAAGCAGGGACAAATAGAGAGACCTAAAGATTTCAATCCATTCTTGAATCCAGATCCAAAATTAACGGTCTTGAATGATTATGCTGGTGAATTTAACATATTATTGAATAAATTCCCAATCACCTCAAATCATATATTATTAACAACAAAAGAGTTCAAAAGTCAAAAATCACCATTGAATGAAACTGAATTAATAGCAAGTTTCAAAATTCTTAAACAACTTGAATTAGAAACTATCAAAAATGAGAAATTTTTTGGGTTTTATAATTGTGGTGATAATTCAGGTGCCTCACAACCTCATAAACATCTTCAATTCTTGAAATATCCATCCAATTTCATCCCATTCCCAACATTAATCTGTGGTAAAGAAGAGCCATTCATTGCACATACCAGAAAAGAACCGTTACAAGATCCAGATTTACCATTTGCGCATTTTATATTACCATTACCTAAAGATGATTCGATTTTCCAAGATGATTATCTTTCAATGGCATTTTCGTCTTTATTACAACGTACTTTGACTGTATTAAGGGATGCTGGTGCTGATGTTGCGTATAATGTCATTTTTACAACAAAATGGATAATGTGTGTTCCTAGATCTAATGGTGTTTATAAAGAGAAATTGGGAATTAATTCAGTTGCATTTACTGGATTAATATTGGCTAAGAATGAAGAATTGAAACAAATGATATTACAAGATGGTATTATGAAAGTTTTAGAAACGGTTGGATTTCCAAACACTTCAAATGAACCAACTGATGAATATCATTATTGAAAAGGGCTCTTACAAAAACATTTAAAACATAATGATAATAATAATATATAACATGAAATACCCTATTTATATAAACGTAGAATTAGCAAAAAAAAAAAAGAGCTGAAATCTAAAAACTATTTTGGAGCAATATTGTCTAATTGTTCTCTTTCAGCAGCTTCAGCTTCTAATTCTAAGATATATGGTAATAAATAAGGAGTATCTTCACTTTCTTTTAACTGTTTTTCAGCAGGTAATAAATGATGGGTGATGGCTAATTGCGCAGCTGAGATTTGTCTGAAATTTCTAGCATATAATTCATTATTTGGTAATCTTTTAATAGCTTTTTCCACAATTGGATTTTCATCATGTAAAACATCGTCTAATTTTAATCCAAGAGATCTATAACCGGCATAAGCGGTGAAGAATTTAGCAGTTGGAACGAAGATTGCTCTCAATACTGGAGTCTTTAAGATGAAGTCACCAGCTTTGACGATTGAAGTGAAAGTGGCCATTATAGAAAATTTATATTTATAATTTGTGGGTTTTTGCAATTCGATTTTAAAGAAATTAATTCTTTTTTTTTATGTTTTTTGCTTCGAGTTTTTCGAAATTTGATTTTATTCGAATTTTATTGGCTGGACGCGAAAATTGCCGAATGGGGATTAACTGATTATGTAATAGAGAGAGAGCTTTTATATTTATATTTATATTTATATTTATATTTATATATTTATATATTTATATTTATTTGACTACAATTACTCATAAATCAATTCATTAAATTAAAATCAGAATCATTCTTTAAAACTAATTTCTTCTCCAGAATAAAATTCTCGATTTCTTCTTCTTCAACTCTTTCGAAGTTTCGTTATTATTATTATTATTATTATTATTATTAGCATTAGTAGTAATATCATCATTAACCATACTCAAGTTCAATTCAGGACCAGGCTCACCAAACTCAAATGGTGTCAATGTACTATCACCTTCAACGTATCCATCATCATAAACATCCTGCATTTTCACTGAACTCTTTAAATCACTGATCTTTGAACCAATTGACCTCAATAATGAATTACTCTTCTTATGTGAATTTTTCCCCTTATTTAAATTCTCTTTAGGAATCATTTCAATTTCATCATCATTTAAAACATCATAAACTTTACTTTCAAATCTGAATGAAGAAACAGGTGATGCAATCACTGGATTTGTTGATTTGGAACAAAATGTCGTTGGTGTGCTGCTACATACTGCTTGACTTAAACTGTCTGATGATTTCAACGCATTGGATAACATTATGTTATTGTTATAATAGTTTTGATACCTTGCACTAGTGAAATTCCCACGTCTTGTAGTTGTGGTTCTGATTGAAGTTGGTGTTGTTATGGTTGATGATTGATGATAGATGCTTGATGGTGATTGTAATTGATAACGTGATTGATGAAGGCTTTCTAAACTGTTGAAAGATGGATTATTATTGTTATTATTGTTGTTGTTGTTGTTATTGGTGGAGATTTGTGAAGATGATGAGCTCAGCACTTCTTCTTCTTCTTCTTCTTCTTCTTCTTCTTCTTCGACTTCTTCAAATATGGCTGAATTTTTTCTTGAATTTAAAACATTGTCTTCATCTTTACTAAACACTTTATATTTCAAAAAATCTTCTAATTCAGGAGCACTCTCCGTTCTTCTATGATAATGTCTTTTATTTTTATTCCCACTCTTCACAGACTCGATTTTAGCAGGGACAGAAGGGTCTCTATAAATACAAGAAGCTAAATCTAAATCAATAGTGGCTTCCGGAATGACAAATTGGTTTATATTAGCAATAGGTGATGATAAAGTCGATGATCTTGCATGGGTCTTCGATTTGGAAGAAGTGGAATATGTTGTGGGTAATATAGCTTGACGTTTCAAATCAGGTGTTGTTTCATTGGAAGAAGATGAATTATAATCATCTATTGTTTTATTCGGAAATGAGAAATTGTTCTTTTTAGGTGAAGGAGTATGATTGTTATGATTATTGTTAAACAGATTCATTGGTTGATTATTGATGGAAATATTAGAAACATCATTGAATAAACTATGTCTTGATTTAGGAGTTGATGGAGAATTTAAAGGTGATGCTTGTAATGTACCATTGATAGAAGGGATAGATTGTTTGAAAAATTCTAAATCAAAGTCACCACTAATAGCAGCGGAACGTTTATGAGAATGACGTCTCATATGTGTGGAAGAAGATGGTGTAGCCAACATTACAATTAATTACGTTGTTATTATTGGTGGGTGTCGTTCTGGATATTGTCTTTAAAGGGTAAGTATTAAAATGAAGTGAGATATATTAATGTGGAGTATTGAAATGAAAGAATAGAGGTAAATATGAATATAAATAAGAATATGAAATGATTAAATAATGTGGGTATATGTGTTTATTTAATGACGTGTTTTGAGGATATTTTTGAGCAGCAACTTGAGATGCTGTGGTGAATGGATGGTGTTAAGCGAGTGACTAAATGTGAGAAGTGAGGTATTCAATGTGAACCTGAGTAAATAGTGTTGGTATATTATTGAAATAAAGGGGGATTTAAATTAATGAATTTTGAAATTTTTTTGATGATTTTTTTAATCCTCAAAGAGAGAAAATTTTCATTTTTGATGATTTTTTTTATTGCTCGGGAATCTTGGAACTGAATTTTATATAGAATAAAATTTAAAGAGTAGAATACTTACCCTATTAGGAAGGTGATATTTCTTGAGACTGTAGAATTAAGCAAATAAACGTTTTCAAATCACAAGAAATTGACCCATATCTATTAAATTATCATTAAATTCTCTGTTAAAAATTAAATTAGAATTCTATTTATTATTGTTCATCTCTAGTTTTAAGACACTATTAAATTTATAAATTAAAGTTAGCTTTATTTTTATATACAGTTTTAAACACAGATTATTATTTATTACTTTTCCAAATGAGGAAATATCAACACTAATTTTATGTAAGGGGGTGTAATCATTGAACATTTATTATCATATTATTACTTAAAAGGGTATATATATATGTATATAATGTTTACATTTCATCACTATAGCTATCAATCTATCTTTAATCCTAGTTAATCCATTATGGTTTACGACAATAAACGTATATCATAAACAAATATCAATAGTTTTCGGTATGGTGATATCAAGGGATTATATGAGAAGTATTGGGGTATAATGATCACTCCATTTAGTGTCTTACTTCAATGTCAAGATGATAATGGATTTGAATAATTTATAATAATTTTGATTTTTCATGAAAAATACCTTCAACTCTGACTATCGTCCAATTCAGTACCTTAGAGAACATTTAAATTTTAGAATCAATGAGGAATTTGCATATAGTTCTTATGAAGCCAAATAAGATATTGGATCAACAAAGAAAGTGGAGTTGACGAATGGAAAAACTTTTTAAAGTTTACTGAGTCTTATATCTAATAGAAGTACCTAAACACTGTCATTATCCATTTAGTCGACACTTTAAAAGAATAGTTGTCACTTTATGCTATATATTAATATTTACAGATTTTACGTAATCTCTGACTAAGCAACATCTTTTCATATCTTTTCATTTTTTCTTTTACAAAAATTGTCAACAATTGAAAGAAATCTCCAGATATAAAATCAACAAAATCTAATGAGTTATCCACATCTTCAAGTGCAGCCAGACATCCAGAGTCTCGCACATCAGATGAAGGCGCAGCAGCCATTCTCCTCCCCACAGATATCACAAAGAAACAATCTTTTACAACTACCAATAACCAATAATAACAATAACAATAACAATAATCAAATAAGTCAAACTTCAACAACGACAATAAAGGAAGTATGGAATGACAATTTCCATCAAGAGTTCCAAATCATTCGTCGTTTAATCAATCAATATAACTATATTTCATTCACCACTGAATTTCCAGGAATTTTAGCAAGACCAATTGGTGTGTTCACTTCAACCAATGATTATCATTATCAAACATTAAGAACCAATTGTGATTTATTACACTTGATCCAATTCGGGATCTCGTTAAGTGATAGTAAAGGTGGTAAACCGGACAATATTTATAGTACGTGGCAATTCAACTTCAAATTTGATTTAAATTCAGAGATGATTTCGAATGATTCATTTGAAAGTTTGATTAAAACAGGGATTGATTTCCATAAACATCAGATCTTGGGGATAAATCCATTTGAATTTGCTGAATTGTTGACTTCTTCCGGATTGATTCTATTACCTCATTATCATTGGTCAAGTTTCCATGCTGGGTATGATTTTGGGTTTTTGATTTCAATGTTGACGAATAATGCAATGCCATTGAAAGAAGAAGAGTTCTTGAGTAAATTACAGTTATATTTCCCTAATCTATACGATTTAAAGATGTTGACTAAATATAATAATAACATCAACAACAGAGATGGTAATAATAGAGAGAAAGACACGAGTAAAATCTCATTAGAATCTCTTTCTGATGATTTGAACATTCCAAGATCCTCTTTATTTGTGTCCACTGGTGGTCAGGCACTTCTTACAAATTTATGTTTCATTGAATTAAAGAACAGACTCAACAACGATGAGATTTTAAAGAAATTCAACGGGTTCATCCACGGATTGTCCAATGAGCAACTTTTGTTCCATGGCCACGAATTATGAGAGTTTAGTTTAAGTGATGAAGATTTTGTATATTAGTATATTAGTATATTAGTCCAATACATAAATATTTAAACATGATGATGTCCGAATACTGAAAAATCTCCCGAAATTTTCCAATTCTTTCTCTTTCCACCAATTTTTTAATAATCACAATTGAACGACACTTCAATAAACATCATGCCATCCACAGAAGCTATCACTCATCTATTCGCGAGATTCTACTACTCTCAACTACACGAAGACCCTTCTAAATTGTATCAAATTTACACAAAATCCGCTAATTTAACACATTCCATCACCCCAACGTTCACTAAAGAAGAATTACAATCCAACGTTAAGAAATCAATCCAAACAATCAACGTCGTTGATGATATCTCCGCCATCGAGGCTTTCTACAAAGGGTTGAACCTTAAGGATTCTAAGATCAGAATCTCTTATTTGGACTCACAGTTGATTTTAGACGGTGCTTCCATCTTAGTTAATGTGTTGGGTGAATTGGCGTTGAATGAAGATAGTCCTGTTTTCAGATTCAACCAAAGTTTTATCTTGACACCGGGGAAGTCAAAGGACACGTATGATATTGCTAATGATATCTTCAGATTAATTCCTGATGATTATTGTGAAATCGGTGGTAATGATGAGACTGAAAATAATGATGAAGTTAAAGAAAATGTTACAAATGGTGAAGTTGTTGAACCTAAAGAGGAAGTCAATGAAGTTAAAGAATCTACTGCAGCTGTTGTTACTGTTGAAGATAAAACTCAAACTAAAGTTGAAAACTCACCAACTCCTGAAATCATTGAATCTTCAACCATTAGTTCATCCAATACAATCACTCCAGTCTCAACAAAGGAGAAATCAGAACCTTCCACTGTCACCACTCATAAATCCAAACCATCTAAATCTCCAAAACAAGAACCAAAAGTCAAGAAAGATCCTCCTTCAACTTCAACTTCAACTTCAACTCCATCCACTACTAAACCAAAAGAAGTCACTACTAAATCCAAAGATTCAAAAGATTCTTCTAAAACTGAACCAAAAGAACCAACAAAACCATCAAAAGAACCACCAAAAGAAGATGAATCAACAAAGGAGACTAAACCTGAAGTGAAAGAGTCAAAAGAACCTAAACAAGACACCAAATCTGAAGTCAAAGAACAACAAAAACCAACAGGTCCATTATCATGGGCAGACATCACTGTTGTCGCTGGTCCAACTGATAGTAAATCATTCATCAAACCAAAACCTGCTCCAAAACCAAGGGAAACTAAATCTACTTCAACCACCTCTTCAACTAATAATACCACCACTTCCTCTAATAATAAACCAACTCAAAAGAAAAAGAATGATTTCCCTAATCCTGTCCATGTACAAGGAACAGGTGACTTAACAGGTGGTGAAATTAAAGAACACTTCGATAAAGAATTCGGTAAGACGATTAAAGTCGAACCTAAAGGTTTGTATGCTTTGGTCAGTTTTGAGAATCAAGAGAGTCAAAGAAAGGCATTAGGTAAAAAGAATTTAGTCGTGAAGGGAAGAAATGTTAAGATTGGTGAAATGCCTGAAGGAACTGAATTCACCAGTAGAAATCCACATACAAATAATAACAACAAGTCAAACAAATCAAATAACAACGGTCATAAATTGAATCAAAGATCAAATAACAATAATAATACCAATGGAAATAGAAAGAAACCAACAACTGCTAAACAAAACTGAATTTTCTGATATTCATAATATATTAATTTATAGCTAAACAATGTATAGATTTACAACTACAATCATAATCAAAATCAAATAAATATTAATAAATAAAAAACATTGTATTTCAATTATTCTTTTAACAATTCTTCAATGATTTTATTCTCTGTTCTTGGTTCATCAGCATCAACGTTCTTCAATCCTAATCTTCTTAACACTTCAATCACTTTAGTTCTTTCAAATCCCATATTTTCAAATTTTTTAACGGTTTCTTCATTAATACCATATAATTCAGCATCATTTACAATTGTTGAACTTTTACCTTCATTAGCATAAATACTTGTCCAATATTTAGCAGTTTTCTTAAATCCTTCTAAATCAGAAAGGTAATGTTTAGCAACTTCTGCATCTTGAGGATCATTTGGTTCAGGTGATTGAAATAAAGATTGTAATGAAATTAAAGATGATTTTAACGTTAAGATAGGTGTCCAATTATCTTTCAAGATATCTAAACAAATAGCACCCGTCACTGATGAGATATTAGGATGATACACCTTGGTCTCAAACTTCATGATTGGTGGCTTAAAAGGGTATTCATTAGGGATCTTGATATCAACTATGAAATGTCCTCCAGCATATGGTGTGTCTGGTGGCCCTTGGAATGTTCCTATTAAATGACTGAGATTGTCTTCCTCGGCCAGTTCTAAAGTAATTGAGGCCTGTTTGTCGTTCTTGACGTCGTCTAGTTCCTTCAATATTCTCTTGATTCTACTCATGTCTTTTTGTGCGTTACTTTATGTAATAATTACTAAAGCGAAGAGGATTTTAGATTTTTGTGGAATGGGAAAAAGTGTTGATGTTTTGCAAAAAAAAAAAAAAAAAATGTTACCCTGAAAGATTTTTCAGTACACAAAATTATTCGAATTGAGTTAAAATAAGACTATAAGATCTCTCTAGTGGCTCTTCCACCAGGCTGCTGGGTTTGACTCTCAGCAAACTCTTCAGCTCGATCATTGTTGAAATTCAAGTACGAATGATCTCCCAATTTCCGTGGCTTTATCACATACTTCAATAAAAACACAATACCAAACACTAAAGCCAACGAAGCAACTACTAAATAAGCAACTCCTAAACTTATGTTTCTACCACCGATAACAGACGATGTAGATAAAACAACGGCCTTAGTACCACCAAACACACTCACTGGATAGTTCAATCCAATATCAATTATGTAATCACCTTGAATGAATACATCATCAACGTTCTTCAGAGCCAATTTCATGAACTTTGGTAATCCTGCCGTTCTCATCCACACTTGAAATGCTTCCCATGTTGCTAAATCAGGTAGATTCTCAGCAGTGTATCCATCCGGGAACTTTTTGGCCCAATTTGGTGGAGGAACGATTTGATCTGGTGAATATTGTGTGTCTTTATAACGAGAACGGTCAGCAGACCAAGAGATTCCCACATCTGTCATGTTATACACTATGGAGTTATCAACTGCATTGTATGGTGCTGAGAATGTGTCATTGAACAATGAATTAGCGATCAAACCACATGGATAGATGACTTTATCACCTTCTGATTTCAAAGGACCACATCCTTTACTTATGGAATCTAATGGGACAGCATGGCCTTTCAATTGCGATAAGTCGTATGATTCAACGTATTCTCTATGATTTTGATAAAAATTGGTCAATCTGTAATATAAATAAGTTTTAGAAGTGATGTTTTGTGGAACGTTGAATTTTAACTGACATGTTAATTCACCTTCTTCACGCTCAACTAACTTCCAACTAGGTTTATTGTTCGTGGAATTCAACCCTTTGAAATGATTAGAGACGTATTTGGATGGGATCTCTGTGTAGTCATTAACATTAGCCAATGTGGAACAATCACTATAATCAACAACCAATTGTTGGACGCTATACGTCGTGAATATAAGAGCAATCCCTAATGGTGTAAAGATAATGGCCACAAGGAGAAGTAATGGAAGTACCGATTTTGGTGAAAGGATAGGCTGCCATGATTTCAATCTTTGTTGTCTAAAAGCTGTGTCTAGTATCGAATGGTTAGTATTATTTAATATTGAGTAGATTGGAGGAAATTTACGCACTTGGTGGTTTTCTGGATCTGACTCGTGGTGTTTCGACAATTCCACTGATTTCACTATCGGAAGAATCACGTCTCCTTCTTAGAAATGAAAGCATTTTTTTATATATATATATATAAATATGTTTTGATCTAATTCACTGATTAATTTGTTTTTTTTTTTTAATTTTTATCTGAAAATGAAATTTCTACAAATCGAAAAGTGAGATTATTTATCTTTAATATACAACATATGATACAATTCTCGATTACCAGACACTGGTTGGGACATTATCTGCAGTTGCTGAAGCTGCAGCGGTTGGTGTTGGTAATTGTGATGTTTTATTAGAACTGGATCCAGAACTAATATGACGAGATAATGATTCAAAAATTTTTTCAATTTCTGGTGATGATTTAATAAATGGTAATTCAAAGAATGCTAATTCTGAATTCTTCAACATTTCTGTGAATGTTATTAACAACCCCCATGGATGTGGTCTATTACAGATAATTCTTTCTAATAATACTCTAGTGATGATTTGTTGAACTTGTTCTTTTTTACCATTCCATAATGATTGAGCTCCAAAGAAATGTAAAATTAAATAACTGAACCAATAAGTATGTGAATTTGGATATCTTAATTGATTACAAACTGATTCAATTAAATGATATTGGAACTCGATATTACCTTCTTGAATTAATCCTGCCAATAATGAATAATGTGATGATTGTGGATTGAAAATTTGTCCATTGTTTTGTTTATCTTCAATTGATTGCATAGCAACATATAAAACTAATGCATTGATTGCTTTGGTATTATAATTAGACTTAGTGTACCCAATACCTGCTTCATCTGTTAACGGTTGCTTTAATCCACTCAAGATAGTTTTTAACAAAACTGGTGATGGAACTCTTAGATAACTATCAACCGTCTTCTTAACCGATCTTAAATCATTTTGTGGATTATATGCAACAATTGGAGATTCTGAAATTTCAGGTAATCTATCAACTTTTAGGCCTTGACTAAATGGATCTGGCATTGTAACCGTCTTTGGGAAAGCTGATAAAACTATATTTCTTAATTGAACAAATGATGTTGGAATTTCACAACATAATTGATGATGGTTTTCAACTAAAACTTCTGGATAATCATGTAATAATAATAAAAAGATACGAGAAGTACCTTTATAAACAACTGAAATCACTTCTGGTATTTGGTTACCTTGAATGTATTTATTTTCAAATCTTAATAGATTCAATAATAATAAAATAAATTTACCTTTAGCTTTAGAATGATTTAATTCTAAGATACTTGGTAAAAATAGTCTATGAGAAATCAATGTAATCCAAGCAAACGTGAAACCAGGGAATGCAAATGGTTGATAAGAATTGAAGAAATCTGCTAGTGTTAAATAGAATTGAACGTTTAATTCATCATCTTTTGAATAATTTAAATCTGACCATTCTGCTAATAATGTTGAGAAAATTCTGAAGTATGGTCTTTCATTGAATTTATCTTGAGATTTTGTATGATCATCTGCAAAGACTAATGAAATAATTGTCATCATTAACTTAAAATAATTAATTCTTTCTTCAATACTTTCTTCATAATTATCTAATAATAAAATTGTCAATTTAGATAATGCATCTGTGGCTAAAAATCCATCATTAACATTATCACCTTCTTTGAAATAAGTAATTGATAACTCAACTGCACTTCTATAGAACAATGTGAATGCAGCAGTTTCATTCAAGACTCCAGAATCTGAAAGTTGTTTGATATAAACATAATGTAATTTAGAATCATTTGGTTTATGTTGTAATAAACGAATCCATTCAGAGAAAACATAACTGTAATTATCAATCGCTGTTAATTCAGAATCATCATCAAAAATAAATGCAGGTTTGATATCTTTTAGTAAAGATAAGAAATGATAAACCTTTTCATTGCTTTCAATTGTTTTCAAAACTTCAATACTTGAAATGAAATCGGTATGATAAGTGACGAACCCTCTTGATCTTAAACAATGTTCAATGAAGGTAATAGCAAACTCAATTGATTGTGGTTCTTCTTCTGAAATGTATTGAGACAACGGAGAATCAAATTCATATGATTGGATTAATTTGACACTGAGTAATGGTAATAATACTCTTTCATTGAATTTACGTTTATCAGATCCATGTAATAACCACCAAATGACATCCTTTTTAGTAGTTGGTGAAATTGAACAAATCTTATCTAATAATAAAACGAAAACTTCAACTGATAAACTTGATTCAGATGTTGTAAATAAAGCATTAACAATAAATTGAGTAATCTTCAAAACAATTGGATCTTTACTCAGGTTTTTAACAATAACATTAAATGTTTGACCTAATAATAATCTGATTGGGGATTCTTGATTTAATTCAGTAAGATGAATTTTTTCTTGTTCACTGATACTTCTGATAAGATTTTCAATTAAATTCTGTGCTAAAACAATAGTTTGTTCAGCTGATAATTGCTGTTGCTGTTGATTAAATGCAGGATTGATACCTTGTTGAGCTTGACCAATTGGTTTGATGCTCTGTTGCTGTAACTGTTGATTTGCAATCAATTGTTGAGCTGGTGTAGATTGTTGAGGAATGTTGGTTTCTTGAGGTTGTAATAATGAATTAGCAACATTTGGAGATCCAATCATATGTTTCCCAAAATTTTCATAAACTTGATATTGTTGTTGAGTAACACCATTTTGTTTTAAACCTAATGGTTCAGGTAAATTGATTGAATATCTTGATAGATTAGGAGAAAAGAATGGCTGATCTGGTCTTCTTTCCTTATGTAAACGACGTGAGCTATAAGCATTACTTAAAACTTCTTCGACTTCTTGAACAGCTTTCTCCATAGCAGCCTTTTCAATAACAGAACAAGCTAAATCAATGTTATCATTAATAGCAGTTGGTAACTCTTCCAACGGTAAGCTTTCAATATTAACTAATTGAGGTGCAATTGTATGTATATGACTTTGTATACTTTCTTTCAATGGGTCACGACATGTAGCCAGAGCTAAACCATCAGCTAAACGACGAACAACTTTATGAGCAGCAGTACGAATTTTAGTTTCATCACTTTCAGTAGCAAAATCTTTCAAGATTAATGATCTTGCTGTAGTAACAGCGATACTAACAGCACGCTCAACAGCCGGTGGTAGTATATCACGAACTGCAGCTGCTAATGAATTACCGAAAACTTGTCTTAATGATTCATTAGTAACAAAAATGGTATTACCACGTAAGTTTCTAAATGCAACTTCGGCCAATTGACTAATTTGAGGTTGTGATTGTGGTAGTCTTTGCTGTTGCTGTTGTTGCTGCTGTTGTTGTAAATGTAATTGTTGTTGTTGAGCTAGTAATGGAGTGCCAACACGTTGTTGCTGTAATTGTTTTTGCTGTAATTGATTGACTAAATTCAATTGATCATGTCCTAAACCTTGTTGTGCAAAAACAGGAGTTGGTTTAGATGATTCTAATTTGAGATTAGCCAATGATGAATCTAATGTTAACTCTAATTCATGTACATCATGTTTTCTAATAATAGTATCAGCTTCAATATCTTCAAGTTTTAAATCCAATTTACTAAATAAAACTTCAATTTCAAATTTAAAATTTAGTTTTAAATCAGCATGATAGTATAACTCAACAAGGACTTTTAATAAACCTAAAGTCCATGGATTTGGAAATTTGAAAACATTTGACTTACTTGTCTTTTCAAGAATTCTTGCAACAAACGGAATAACAATACTTAACTTTTGTTTATCATAGGCTTCAATTAATAATTCCTTTAAGGCAATATGAATATGTTTTAATGGTTTATTTCTTGCTAAAGTAACAATACCTAGCCAACTACCTAACGCTTTCAAATAACTTCTTTGAGATGGAGACTCTTCTGAACGATTCAATAAATCATCAACTTCTTCAACTGTAATATTAATAATGTAATCAATCAAAAGTTCATCATCAAGTGATAAAACTAAAGGACCATATAAATCATGGTTATTTGGTTCCTGTTTAACTCTTTGAGAAACCAAGAAATTTGCAAACCATTTATAATTTGATGGAGTTAAAAGAGTTTTGAAATCTTTGATTTTAGCATCTAAATTATCATCTGATAAATTATTGAATAGAAATGAAATTTTCTTTGAAACATCAGTTTTTGGTTGTTCTTGAGAAACATCATTGATTAAAGCAACATGAGTATTAATAGATTTCAAAACATTTGTGTTTTGAGTGCTGGCTTCTTCAGATTGAAGTTGTTGTTGTTGTTGGGCTTGATTCAACGCAATATCACCAACAGTAACACCAGTTTTGTTATTGACAGCGTCCAAAATAATTTGATAAATTTGAGGTTGAGATTTTAAAGACTCAATCTCAGTTAATGCAGAACAATAATTTGGAAATTCTGGTAATCTTTGTCTGAATGCATACAACGCTTGAACAGCAAATTTAAACATATTTGATTCAGGTGGTTGATTACAAGAATCAAGAATATATCTTAAGGCAATAGTTAAAGCAGAACCTCTAATTAATTGGAAAAAAATCATTGAACCGAACAAGACAGAAGTGATAGCTAATGCATTTAGTGGATATTCTGGAAAAAATCTATATTCATCTAATAATGAATGGATCATACAAGCAAAAACATCTTGATCTCTTGGTTGATCTGAATCTCTCAAAGCTTGTAACATGCTAATAACGTCTTTAATTTCAATTTCATGGTTATACATTCTTTGGTAAAAGACTTTCATTTGCTGTTCGACATCAAATGGGAAAGAATTTGAATCATCATTACTTAAAATAGCATCATCATGACCAAAACCAAAATTGATTAAACGTGGAAAAGCTTGTAAAGTTTGAGTTTGTACAGCTTGGAACTCGGAAAATTGAGTCTCTGAAAGTTTTTGCTTTTGGATAAATTCTAATAAAGTGTAGATGGCTTTTAGTGAAGTATTTCTATTATTTTCAGCTTTACCTTCACTATTTACATCACTTTGGAAGGATAGAAATTCAAGAATTTTATCAACATCTTTATGAGTTGATAAGAATTTCTCTAAACCATTCCAACCAACTTTAACAACTTGAACACCTAACAATAAACCAGAATCAAATTCAACTTTATTTAGATACTCCTCAATTAAACTATTTTTAACTAAGAATGATAAAGTATTAGAATGTAAAGTACCTTTAGTGGAAACTAATTTAGTAATGATGTTGAGTAAGAGTGATTTATCTTTCAAATGTTTTAAAACTAAAGTATAATAACCAGAAGATTCATCTAATAAATGAACAATTAAATTCTCTAATAGATCATCAACGGTTTTAGATTGAGGTGAGTATTGAACACAACCTAATGCAATTAATTCAGGTGCAGACCTAATATCATCTTCAAATACTTGATGTAAGAATTTTTTAAATTCAATGTTTTCAATTAACGAAGATTGAGAAATACAATTTAATTCTAATCTTGTGACATTTGAATAGAATAAAATTGAACTTTTAACATTTGAAAATTCTGGATCTTGAATGATTGGTTTTAAATAATTTGTTCTTAATAAATCAAATGAACCATTTCTTGGATTTAATTGTCTTAATGCAATGAATAATTGGATTTTGAAATTCAAAGACCATTCGAATTCCAAAAATAAATCAATAGTTTGGTCATCTAATGCACTCAATAATTGTGATAAAGAAGCTTGACTTATTTGTGGATTTGAAAGAGTTTCGTTGATTTTATTGAAAACTTTACTCCAAGTTGGATGTCTTGGTAATTTACGAATAATTGAACCAAATTGAGAGCCTCTTGCAGATGCTTCAGGTATTGAAGTTGGAGTGAAAGCAGTAACTTGATTTGAACCTGATAGATTTTGTGTACCTGGTGACAAGATTTCAGAAAATAAAAGAGCCAATGCATCATCTAAGTCATCTTGAGATTGAACCGATAATAATTCATTTAATAATCTTTCAGGAACAATATTTTCAGGACTTAAGCCTTGTAAAAATTCTGTGAATTTCATCTTTGATAGTAATTTATATAATAATTCTAAATTCTGATCAGTTATATGTTCTGGTGATTCTTTCAAAAAATATTCAAACGCACAGGCACTTAAAACAACTGTTTGTAATGCACTTGGGATTTCAGAATTGGTGATTAAATTTAGTACTAAATTAACTTTTTCTTTATTTAGTTTTTGTAAATTAATTGAATTGATAACTGAATTGAATGATTTATCAAAGACTTCCTTTGCTTGATTATAATATTCAGAAGAGGGATCTAATTTCAAAGATAAAGTTAAATATAACTGTTCGGTCGGATCTAAATGGTAATGATCTAAAAGTTCAGATAATGTAAAAAATTTCAGCAAATCAGAATCAAATTTAAATATAACTTGTTTGAAAATTTGACCACCTTCTTTGTTTTCCTTCAAAGATTTTAGTTCTGTTTCGATTAATGATTCAATTGAATCGTTATTGACGATGTTTGTTGAAATAAGTTTTGAATTAGTGAGGATGAGTCTTCTTAAGTATTTGATGTAAACTTCCGAAGAATTCTGAGTATCACAAATGAGTTTGATTTTCTGGACAGTTAGTGGAAGATTCTCAGCGGTGACAGTGGTGGATAGTAGAGCGAGCTGAGATAAGATGATCTTGTTGTAATCGGTAGAAACTTTGTTGTTGATAATATTGGAATTGCCCTCTTTTGGGCCTTGATCGCGAAGCAGAGCGGCTGAGCTAATTGTGATTGTGTAGTGTCAGTGTAAACTACTAATAATACCAGACTAGTAGAACTCCTCTAAGTAGATCAATTCTTTGGTGCTGAAGCGCGTAGTCTGATTGTTAATTTTACTTATTGAATTTCCTCTTCAAAAGTGATTTTGTCGGTTTTTTTCGCCACGCAGAAATTTAATACTGGTGTCTGGGTTAATGGTGGGGCTGCATAACCAGGCCAAAGTCACGTGGTTTTGGAGGTAGGGTCACACCCAACTTTCAATAATCATTGATTGGTCTCTAATTAGACGGTGATGTTGTTGTTTCAGCCATTGTTATTATTATCCAATGCTTCTACCTCCTGATAACTTCGGCCTAGTTGAAGAAGGAATTTGTACGTGTTGATTTCCAAATCTGTATTTGAGCTCTTTTTGTGGCTTCTATAAAGGATATTTATACTAACACTACAATCTTACTTAGACAGATGTTCTAAATTAGATCCAATCAATTTCACGTTCTTAGAGACTTTAAAGCTTAAGAAAGTCATTATATTGAACAATGAAACGTCAATGATGAAAAAATTCCAAAGTTTTATCAAATTTCATAATATTAAAGATATCAAATTTGATAACATAAATACAGAAATTGGATCAGAACCAAATAGTGATTGGATGGTGTTTCCTGAATATATCGTACAGCAAGTGATCGAAGTGCTTCTCAACAAAAACAACTATAATCTACTAGTCATTGATAAGACAAATGTGATTGTTGGATTGATAAGGAAGATTTGTAAATGGAGTTATTCAAGTATAATATCAGAATACAGAAATTATTCAGGTAAGAATTCCAATTATTTTGCAGAGACTTTTTTAGAGGTCGCAAATATTAGAATGAAACCACGTTATTTGGTTGACATTGAACAATCTAGAAGAGGATCTTTAGATACAAGTTATCAGAGAAGATTTTCAGACGATGCTGGTATGTTTGATGAAGATGTTGATGATAATGAAGAAAACCTGTTAAGTGCATCTCCACAAGTTCCCAAGACTTTGTTGAAAATGGCAGAAATGAGAAAACAAAAGAATAAAGACGCAGAAAGTCAAAATTTACTCGACCTTTATAGTTTATCAAAAGTTGGTGAGATTAATTTTTATCAACCAGATCCTGAGTTTCAATCAGTGGAGCCAATTAAGATAAATCTACCACCAGAGCAAGAATTACCAAACTGGTTTAAAATACAGAGAGATATGTGGATTCAAGAGCAGGCATGAGAAACAAAGTTCAATTCCAAATATCTAATTCATTTTTTGATAGAATGGGTAGCTGGCGTTGTTTGTATTCGAGATTGTGCAGAGGATTGCTTCTAATCTATAAACTGATTTTTAATAAATAACTCTCTATTCTTTGTGTACTAGCAAAACTATGTAAAAATCATATTGACTTCATCTAGTGCATTAACAGGTTGATTTCTAATTTTCAAATAATTTAAAGTTGCAAATTTAGTCATATTATACTCTCTCCAAATTAGATTATCATGACAACAACCAATATAACTTAAATCAAATTGATCTTTCTCTTCTTCGGGAACATAAGAACATTTATTCTCATCAACGAATAATCTCAAATGATCTCTATATATGTAATTTGATGGAATTTTTGTGTACTCTTCCGGTATCTTATTTGGAATGTTTGCAATTTTACCCTCATATACTATTCTTTTCAATGGTAATAAATCAGGTAAATACCAAAAATTACCCTTTCCTGAAACAACATATTTTGAAAGATCTTCGTCATTTGTCTTTTCTAATAAATCTTTTGGAATTCTAGGAGCTGAAACGACACCATTCAATTCAATATATGCTCCGGTCTTTGTGTCTATGATTCTTGCATCAGGTGTATCTGGAGATGCACCACCATCGTTATAAACTGCTCTTTCCAAATACCATGGGGAAATATCAATTAGATAAGACCCTGTATCATTTCTTGGATCTGTCATGATTAAAGAATAGTTAAAAGAATTGGCCATCTTGGCTAAATCTTGTGCTGGTAATTCAAATCTAACAGTATCTTCCCATGGACCTATAAGGCCATTATATTGTGTGGTGGCTAAAGATTCAGAAGATAACCAAGTTTTATAACCTAAATTAGAACAGAATTGTAGATAAGTTGCAATAATAGAGTGTAAAGCTCTTCTTTTATTCAAGTTGTTTAGTTTTTTATTGAAAAATCTCCAATCATAAAGTTCTTCAGATACCCATTTTTCATCTTTTGACTTAAGTAATACATTTCTGAAATGTCTATCATCATATTGTCTTGCCTGATTGGCAGCTTGTGATTTGACTACATCATTTTTATATTTAAATTGATTCAAATCAACTTCAACTTCACTTGTTTTGGCACTATTAAAATTGATTAAATCTCTTTTTAAAATTTTAGAAATTTGGTTAATTTGATCATTTGGATTAATTGGAGCTTTCAAAATCTGTTCTTTTTTCAAGTTGGGAGTTGATGCTAACTTTCTGAATGCATATTCTTCAATCATATTGTTTTCTAATAATGAGGATCTCTTATTGACTCTTGTAACAAAAGCCAATTCACCTGCTAAAAAGATTAATTTCTTAGGAATTGGGGCAGCTGTATATAGATAAGATTTACCTCTTATTGATAATCTAAGTTCAGTTTCTGGATCCAATAAAGGCGTGATGAACACAAAGCCCAAATTTTGTGGCTCATCTAAACAATTTGGCCATGGAGTTCTTGAATTTGCACCAAGTGCACCAATTCTAAAACAATTTGGTTTTTCTTTTAATAATGGTTTTAAAATGTTTAGATCAACGAAGTCTCTCCAGTCAAAGCTGAAAGTTGGTGCTCCTTTACCCTTACCCTTCATTGACTTACTAACGAAGTCCTTTACAACTTCTAAATATATTTCTAAAGTTGATCTGAAATCTAATCGTTCTTGAATGTTCTTATATGGAGCAATTGGTAACACTGAAGTTCCCTCAGTGAACGGGAAGTCTATAAGTTCTGCAGATTTAGCTAATAGTAGAACGGAACTAGTCTCTGATATTTCTTGTTTATATTCATCTTTGAAGGAAACTATTTCAACATCATTTGAATCGTAAGAAGTTTGATCATGTTTTGAAACAAAGACAAATATCCCAAACAATAGACTTATCAAATACAATACAGGAACCCTTCTCCTATAAGATTTATAACAGGACTTTATGAGTATGTATAACCGGGGCATCACTATGGTGTAGGGAATGTTTCTAAATAGTTCATCAATAAAAATATATTAAATTTACCGAGACAAAGTTCAGTGTGCATAATACGTATTGATAGTAAACATATATACATGGCAAGAAGTGCATATGTGTTGAATATTCGATTGAGACACAACTTGTTGTTATAAAAGCAGGAAAGACAAACAAAATTCTAGTTATTGAACACTATCCAAGTGTCAAGAACTAAGACTTATGCAGCATTCTTTACGCTTGGATTAAATCTACACTGTTCCTACAATGAAAAAAAAACTTCACTAGCCAAATTGAAAATATCACTAACTAAAACTTAAAAATGTCATGATCTATCAAGGCGTGTGTCGATTAGGAGCCACATGAAGTGAATAAATACACATTCTGCAAGAACATAGTCTCTCTTAGGGTAATGTTTACTACTGTCATCTGTAAAAGCGTCACAACCGTAGTGATAGTTCCCATTGATTCATGAAGAATTTTTTTTTCAGGTTTAGAAATTCGAAATTTTGAAACTTTTTTTTTAAACCGAAAACCGGAAACCGAAAACTTCCGGGTAATTTTTCCGGAACTGGCTTTTTTTTCTTATAGGGCTTTTTTAGTGGATTCGAAGGTCTTTGGATGTGTGTGTAAAGTGTGCTTTGCGGAGAGTCAGGACTCAATGGTGATTATTTGGAGTTCTATTGATGATTATAATACATTATCTACACTAATTTAACAACAAATATCGCAATTCCAGTGCCAAAAATATGCTGAACCCCGTTCAAATTGGTAATATCATGAATTTGCTACCACATCTACCATTCAATCATCAATATCTCGTTCTAATCCCACATCAAACTCCACCAATCCAACCAAACTTCTTATTAATTCATGGACTAAAATTTTACCTTTTGGACTTTCTTATCCTGAAAAAAAAATCAAAAGTGTCCCCCGAGAATTTATGAATCATAACGTGGAATTTTCCAATCACAAACTCTTACCAATTTCTCTTAGTTCTGATTAAATTCGTTTCAATTCCTTTCAAAAATGGTTAAAAAAGTTTTATTATTAGGTTCTGGTTTTGTTGCCAAACCAACTGTTGATATCTTATCAAACTCTGATGACATTGAAGTCACTGTTGCTTGTAGAACTTTAGAAAAAGCAAAAGCTTTAGCTGGTGAAAATGCCACTGCTATTTCATTAGATGTCACCAAACAAGATCAATTGGATGCTGCTGTCCAAGACCATGACTTGGTCATCTCCTTGATTCCATACATTTACCATGCTTCAGTTGTTAAATCTGCTATCAAATTCAAGAAAAACGTTGTTACCACTTCTTATATCTCTCCTGCTTTAAAAGAATTAGAAGATCAAATCAACGAAGCTGGTATCATTGTCTTCAACGAAATTGGTTTAGATCCAGGTTTAGATCATTTATATGCTGTTAAAACCATTGATGAAGTTCATAAAGCCGGTGGTGAAATCAAATCATTCATCTCCTACTGTGGTGGTTTAGTTGCTCCAGAAAATGCTAACAATCCATTAGGTTACAAATTCTCTTGGTCTGCTAGAGGTGTCTTATTAGCTTTAAGAAACTCTGCTACTTTCTACAAAGATGGTGCTAAAGTTGAAGTTGATGGCCCAGAATTAATGGCTCACACTACTCCTTACAAAATCAATGAATTCACTGAAAAGAACTTAGTTTGTTACCCAAACAGAGATTCAACTGCTTTCAAAGAATTATATCTCATTCCAGAAGCTGATACCGTTATCAGAGGTACTTTAAGATTCGAAGGTTTCCCAGAATTCATCAAAGTCTTGGTTGATTTAGGTCTATTAAAAGATGAAGAAAACGAAATCTTCCAATCTAAAATCTCTTGGAAAGATGCCTTAGCTAAATACTTAGAAGCTAAATCTTCATCTGAAGAAGATTTAATTGCTGCTATTGAATCAAAAACTACATTCGCCAATGAAGAAGCTAAAAAGACAATCGTTGATGGTTTCAACTGGTTTGGTTTATTATCTGACAAAGAAATTGATCCAAAGGGTAACCCATTAGATACTTTATGTGCCTTATTCGAAAAATTGTTACAATTAGAAGAAGGTGAAAGAGATTTAGTCTTATTACAACATAAATTCGGTATCAAAAACAAAGATGGCTCTGAAGAAGTTAGAACTTCAACTTTAGTCGATTACGGTGCTCCAACTGGTACTGGCTACTCATCAATGGCCAAATTAGTTGGTACTCCAGCTGCTGTTGCAACCCAATTGATCTTAAGAGATCAATTACCAGTTAAAACCGGTTTAGTTGCTCCATACTCTCCAGAAATCAATGATCCAATCATTAAAATCTTAAAAGACGAATACAAAATTGAACTAATTGAAAAGACTTTATAGTTGTTTAGTGATATTTTGAATATATTCTAGTAGATTTGAATCAATTCGTAGGTTAACATCTCATCTCATCCTATATCAATCGGTGAAAAAATTAGCTTTCAATGAGTGATCCATAAAACTAATGATTAGAATTACTCTAAATCCCTTAAGAATACGACTAATAAGAAGGTTTTCAGTTCAGATATCTAAAGAAGTTCAAGACGCTTTAGCTTCCAAAAGGCCAATTGTCTCTTTAGAGTCAACCATCATCACCCATGGGTTACCATATCCTCAAAATGTTGAAATGGCCCTAAAAGTTGAACAAGAAATCAGAAACCATGGATGTATCCCTGCCACTACTGCCTTCATCAACGGTGTTCCAAAAGTGGGTCTAACCACTGATGAAATCAAACAATTAGCAAAGGATCAAAACGTTAAAAAAGTTTCAAGGAGAGATATCCCATTCATCATGGCGAAAGGTTTAAATGGTGGTACAACTATCAGTGGTACCATGATTCTATCTTCAAAAGCTGGCATCAAAGTTTTTGCCACAGGTGGTCTTGGTGGTGTTCATAGGGATGGTGAAAACACGATGGATATAAGTGCAGATTTAGATGAATTGGGTAAAACCAATGTTGCTGTCGTTTGTGCTGGTCCCAAATCAATCTTAGATATCGAAAGAACTATGGAATATTTAGAGACAAAAGGTGTTCCAGTAGCAACATTAGGTACAGAAGGTACAAATATTCCTGGTTTCTATACGAGAGATTCAGGTGTGAAATCAATTTATAACTTTGATGATTTTAAAGAAGCAGCAAATATTATACATCAAGGTAATTTACTAAATTTATCAAATGGTTATTTGTTTTGTATACCACCACCAACTGAAATTGCATTAGATTCCAATTTCATCAATTCAATCATTGATAAAGCTAATGAAGACGCTAATTTGAAAGGTATAAAAGGTAAAGATATTACTCCATTTTTATTAAGTCAAATAGCGAAAGAAACAAAAGGTGAAAGTGTTAAAACTAACATTGAATTTGTTCTAAATAATGCAAGATCAGCTTCTCAAATTTCCATTGAGCTGAATAAACTACAAATGAATAATGCTAACTCAGAATCAAAACCCCCAATAATACCAGAAAATAAAACAAAGAAACTAACTAATCATGACGTTAAATCAATTGTCATTGGATCAATCGCAATTGATTCGTACGTTAAAATGGATTCAGTGATTCAAAAGGACTCCAATCCATCCAAAGTAACTTCATCTTTCGGTGGTGTTGGTTATAACGTTGCTTCAGAATCTGTTGGGGCAGGTAATGAATCATTAAAATTCGTTTCAATAGTTGGTGATGATTTATTTGGAGAAAAAATCATTGAAAGTGTTCCTATCAACGCATCAATTAGTAAAACCGCCTCTAGAGAAAACACAAGTCAATATATTTCATTTCATGATTCAAGAGGTGAATTGGTCATTGCTGGTGCAGATATGAGTATAATAGAGACTTTAACAATTGAGGAAATTGAAGAGGAAATCATCAAATCAAAACCACAGTTCATATTAAGTGATTTGAACATTTCTAAGAAATTAGTTCGTGAGTTATCTAAATTACAAGAAACTTATAATTTTAAACTAATTATTGAACCTACGTCATTACCAAAATCTCAAAAATTAAACAGCATTAAAACGCCTATCTATTTTTCAACACCAACAGTCGCTGAATTGAATTCAATTTATGAATCTTTTGAAAACTCAAATAAATTCGAATTAGACCATTGGTTCCCAATAATTGATCAACTAGGAATAGATGGAGAATTTAGAAGAAAATTAGAAGCTGCATTAAATAAAACTGAGCATCGTGATGTTATTAGAAATGGTATTTTTCAAAAAGGGATTAGTCTATTACCATACATTGAAAATTTGGTCATTAAAGATGGCTCAAATGGATTATATTTCCTATCTATACATTCTGATATTGAAAATTTGAAATTGAACAAGGAGGCTACTTTCTCTTATAAGTCAAAAGGTAAAGAGGGTTATGGTATTTTATTCGAACATTATGAAACTGAAAAAGTAGATGACATCAAAAACACAACAGGAGCAGGTGATACTTTAGTCGGTGTTTTATTATCTGAATTGATTCAAAATCCAAATTGTTTGATTGAAGATCGTTCTGTGTTTTTTAAAGCTCAAGCCGCTGCTGCTGCAAAAATTACTCAATGAATTACCCTTTACATTAAAATATAAATAAAACAGATGCATGAAATTAACATAATCAGAAAACAAGGAAATGATATAAAAGGATAGTAAAAACTCTTTTCTAAAAAAATTGAAGTATTGTAGTTCATAAAATCTATTTTCTATGTTTAGATTTCTTAGATTTTTTACCGGTTTTTTCTTTATTCATTTCAGTTTCATAAATTTCTTCAATGTCATGTTTTCTTTTTGGTTTTTCAGATTTAACAGTGACTGTCTTACCAGTTTTCGCAGCTGTTGATAAATCTTGTGCATCAACTTCTTCTTCATTAATGTTATATTTATCTAAATCTAAAGAATTGATTAATTCTCTTTGTCTTTCTCTTAATTCTTGAACTTTTGCTTTACCTTCAGCTGTTAGTTCTTCATCAATTGATTCTTCAATTGGTTTAAATTGAGTGGTAATTTCTTCATCATCCATTTCAGCAACAACTTCATCGACTAATGCAGGCATGGTCTTTTCAATAGATTGACTGACTAAAGATCTGAAATAAGTTGAAACTTTTCTAACAATTTTAGCAAACATAGCGATGGTTTGATTTGATGGTAAATTCAACTCTTTTGAGATATCATCAATTTTCTTATGCTGTAAACCAATAGCTAATAAAATTGCACCTTGAACACTTGATAGTTTAACACCTTCTAGTTTACCTGCAAAATATAACATTGAAATAGATGGTAATAGATCAACAATAACATGATAATCTAATAGATTATTAGCATATGATTCTAATCTTTTCAAATCAAATGGAGTATATAAATTATCTAATTCAGATTTAGTAATTGGTGAAATTTCTTCAGTTTGAATACTTGAAGCACTTTCGATAACGTTTAAAGATTGAACTGAAGTAAATTTGGAGAACTCATAGGATAATAACGATAAAAATCTTTTATGGAAATCTTTAGTGAATTCTTTCAACCATTTATCTTCTCTACCTTCTAATGAACTGATCATTACAGTAGTATGTTCACCAGTTAAATCATTAGCAGTTTGACGTAAATAAACTGGAACAAATTTGTTATTTTTCCAGAATTTATGTAATTGTGGAGTTAAACCATATGAAACACCTAGATAATGTAGATAATGAGGTGGTTTTTCTGATAATTTTAATAAAAGAGGTGGTAAACTTTTAGCGTCTCTTAATTTAATATCATCTTTCAATAAGTTGGTGTTTTCCAATTCATCATCACCAACTCTTTTCACTGTGAAATCTTTAACTTTATTGGATTCTGAAATATCGGTAAATTTACCTTCAAAATAATCGCGTAATAGTTCTAAAGCTCTCGAACCGTAACCCATACTGGCATAGTCTGGATTGGTTGCAATTCTAACAACTCTAGCACCACTTAAACTAGCGAATTCTTCATCTTGGAATTGTTGAGAAACTAACCATGGGATTAAATCACCACCAGCCCTTTGACCACGACTTAAACTATGTCTAACACTTTCTTTTGAAATTTCACCTTCTAAAGCGATTTGAACAACACATAATGGATCTGGAATTCTACCTTGATTTTCATCAATTGGTGGTAATAAAACAAATAGTTCATGAGCTGGAGCATCACTCATTAATTGTAAATCATTGGGAGAGTTTTTATAATGAGATGCGACATATAACGCCATCATTTTTTCTAAAAAGTTTTCAGAAACTGGATGGTATGAAAATAAAGTATCTCTGTTAACAATGAATAAATTACATTGAGATGGATGTGGAGTACCTCTTGTGGCAAATTTAGAGTTTTTAGAAATTTGTGCATCAAGACATAATAATTTATTTAACCATTTTTCGACTGGGTCACCTGGAGCATATCTGATTGGTTCATCTAAGACAACTTCACGTAATGAACGACCAATAACTTCGGCTTCAACATTTTTAGAGTTTCTTGACACAACAGCAGTATCATCGTTTCTTGAATTAGCAGAATTCGATTGTTCACGTAATTGTTGAATTAATTTTAATGATAATGATCTACCAGTACCTTCGTAACCATTGATAGTAGAAGCCATGAAGACTAGATAAGGACCCATTAATTTTTTAACAACTGGTAATGGAATAGCAGCAGCTTCATCAATAACTAATAATTCAGCTTGACCTAATACATGGGAATCAGTTGGAGAAATGTACTGAATGGTTTGTCTGTGATCTCTTTTAACATCAACTCTAACAATAGCTTTGTTGAAAGCTGGGTTTGTTGATTGAATAATATCATAATCTAAATGTTCTTGATAACCTAAAGCATCAAAAGCTTTGAAAATAAATTCAAATAAAGTTTTTAAATTTTCTGGAGATGGAGATGTAACAAAAATATTTGAATAACCATGAGAAATAGCAGCAGCCATTGAAATACCTAAAGCAGCAGACTTACCTCTACCTCTACCAGCGGTTAAAGTGACAGTTGATTTTAGAGTTTTTTCTGAAATAGTATCAATAAAAGTTAGAATAGCTTGAGCTTGATTAACGGTTCTTGATAAACCAACTAAAGCACCAGCAGGTTCAACATCAGTCAAACTTTCTTTAAGATCTCTTAATTCAATTTCTTTTGGTGATAATTCTTCTTCATCTTTGGGTGGTAATGCTTTAATATGTCTACCACCAGATAATGGTAGAACATTCAATTCATCGTCAACAACTAAACAGTTTTCACATGAACCTAAAGATAAGATAAATCTTTCATTGAAACGAGCAACAACATCATTATGAGCCTCAGTTCTATAACGAGAGTGAATATCCATTGACATTGTATATAATTGTTTTAAAGAAGACATGGATTTTAACAATAAAATAACAATACCACCACCTTCAACTGTTTCAACAGTTCTAGCTAATAAATTAGGAGTTAGAGCTTCAAAATCTTGTAATATACACATACCATAAGTATTACCTAAGATTTTCTCAGTTTCTTTATAATAAACATATCTGATTTGTTGATTTGTGATGAAAGCTTCAAATGGATCTTGTTCATTAGCTTCACGGATACCTCTTTTAACTTCATTTTTGATTTTCAATTCTCTCTTTTTTCTATTTGAAGAAAATCCAATTAAATCCTTTTTATAAGCCCATAAGACAGATTTATTCATCTTTAAATCAGCACTCATCATCAAATAGTGTAAGTTGGGTAGTTGATTTTTAGCTTTATCACCAACGATGACGAAGAAACTACGTTTCTTTTCTTGGACACCATTACGAATCAATGCTGGAATACGGGAATCAATAGCTTTTTTACCCATTATAAAACTAGCAAGTTAATTTGATTAAATATGATATCTGATTTAGATTAGTGTGTTTTGTAAGTACAAATAAAAAAAATTTTTACTATCAGATTATGTGGTCCGAACCAGTTTTGGCGATGAGCCTTCAATTTAACAAAAATAGGTTCGTTTTGGAAAGGAGATTTGTGTAAGGTAAATTTCATAGCATTACCACTCTAATCACTTCATTGTAGATGCTTATTCTGGCCCATTATATAAGCCTCACTATCGATACACTGAAATCTTGGGGTTTTCCGCCGTTTCTCCGACGGACTTATAATCTTAGAATTTGAACTAACTGCAAATTTTTGAAGTAAGTAAAACTTGAAGAAAAATACTATAAACAAATTATGAATATTATTATTTACATATAATATAATTAAATATTAATATTTATTAATGAGTTATAATGAATCAATTTGTATTCATAATATTACTTATATTCTTCTTATATCATAGGTTCATTAAAATTAGTATATTTACATCAATCATTATATTTAATCAGTATTACTAACATCTTATCTATATCAGTATTCATAGTTTACTACTTACAAAAGTATTACAATAATATCTTCTGAATTTAGTACTATTAAAATTCATACTATATTTTCATATATTAAAACAATCACTTCAAGGTAAAGCGTAAATAAAGTAAATAAAGAGCAATCATATAGCCTAAGCTCAAATTATTGACCTCTCTACAAAGTCCACTATATAATATTTGATGTTATAAAGCAAAAGCACTAAAGACTTTTTATACGTGACTTAGATAAATCAATTCCAGAGTAATCTGATTCGTTCTCCTGTGGAAGATGGAATTACTCCATTATATATTATTTTGAAAAAAAAAAATATTTAATTGAAAATCATACCAATTTGAAACCCAAATGACGATAAGATAATCATTTTCTTTCTTAAAGTTGATAGCAAGCTTATCTTGAATTTTCATCCCCTTTTATTATGTTCATTCAACAATAGAAAATTACAAAATGAAAACTGCATATTTTTTTTCAAAACAGAACTTTCAAATTCACTTATTTTGACGTGAGTCAGTACACCCTATCAAATTCATCAATAAAACAACACCAATTGGTCGATAAAGTCAAAATTCAATGATTCTTTGCAAAGCATGTTGAGCGAGCTAGATAACCATGAGAGCAAGCAAATCACAGCAAAGGTTTCTTGGTCTAGTCGGTCATGGCATCTGCTTAACACGCAGAACGTCCCCAGTTCGATCCTGGGAGAAATCAGTGCTTTCTTTTTTTGCACGTTTGATAATTGTACTTGATTTGAAAGTGGATTAACCTTTATATCTCGTTAGCGATGATTTTTTTTTTTGAAGGCTTGAGCTTTAGTACAGAATTTATAATTGTACTTGATTTGAAAGTGGATTAACCTTTATATCTCGTTAGCGATGATTTTTTTTTGAAGGCTTGAGCTTTAGTACAGAATTTTGAGTTTTATAGTTTTTCAGCTTATCATACACAGAACAATTTCAATATTTGGGTTATATAAAATAAGATTATAGAAGGACTGAACCTATTTTCGTGAATTAAGTTGTACTTGTTAGTAATAAAAGATTGCTTTACCAGATAAAATAACTACAATAAAGAAAGACATAAACATTAGTACATTAAAATGATGAATGATATATAATGAATTAATTTTTCATAACAATTAATTCATTAAAATGCAGGTGTGATAAATATATGATGGGATGAATAATATCATAAAACTTTCAAGCATTATAAGTTAAAGATCTTGATAAGTTCTTTTTAACGATCGGAGTGTCATTATGTTCACGTTGTGAAGGAAATAAGATCTTGTTCGTATGAGTAGCAGCTGTGTTGTTGACGGAAGTGGTATTAGTATTATTGGGTTCAGGTATTTTTGGAAATTTGAATGCAAAATTGATAGATTCAGGTGGTTTATTTTCATCATCAGTTGAATCTGTTGGACCTTCAGAAAATTCTAAAAAGTGTGATCTCATGCTCGATCTTTTTGTGAAATTAATTGATGCTGAAGTTGAAGATCTTTGTAATCTATTTGGTTTAGTATTAGTCGTTGTTGAAATTGTATTGATTGAAGCAGCGAATGATAGATTGTTATAAGAGCTTGCTCTTTTCAAATCTCTTTTGAATCTTGTCAATTCCTTTTCACAAGAATTTTTATGATTATTATCATTCATTTCAACATATTTTTGTGGGAAACATCTGAAACTTTGGGAATCAAAGAATGTTTTATAACCACCTTCTAAAATCAAAACATCTGGATAATCTAAATGTGGATAGTTATCTTGATTAATATTTCTATCACAAGTTCTTAAATGAGAAGCCATTAATGGACCTCTATATGAACTGAATTCACAATGAAAAACAATTAGATTCTTTTTCTTAGAAATACAATTAGCTTCATGATTTGCTTTATTTAAGAATTTTTCTTCCAATTCTTTTTGTGATGAAACATTCAAAGAGCCTTTAATGTGACCACCTTTATATTCATATTCAAAACGACAATCAACAATAGTAACATCATCAAAAAATTCTTTATATTCACCATCTAAGATTTTACATAAAGTTTGGACGTTGATTCTAGGAATTGAATCATTTTCAGCTTTGAAAGTTTCAATTTTGGATTTAAGTAACATTGAATTTGAGGAATTTTCAGAATCTTCATGAATAATCTTGTCTATATCCGGAGAATTTGAATTCATCAGACTTCCAAACATGTTTGTGGTATCAGTGATTTCTTTCTTGGAGTAAAACATTGAATGAATACGACGAACTTTGGTTCTTATAGTTTTCTTTTGAATTGGAGAGCCAACTTCTCTTTTGTTAAGATCTTCTTTACCTTGTTCATTATCATCTTCAACAAGAACAGTTCTTTCCGCGATTGGAGAAGGACCGAATAAGTTATCCAAAGAGGTCATAGTGGTGTCTTCATCATAGTCAGTATTGAATCTCTCTGTGAAATTAAACGAGTGCAATGATTTGGAACTTCTTGTAGGTATGAATTTCTTTTTTGTTGGATTATTGAAAGATGCAGATGGTTTTAAAGAAAACATTGTGGTTGAAGACATGGAGTCAACGCTTGAAGCAGAGCTGAGCGAGCAGACTGAGGAGATGGAAGCGGTTGAAGTAGCTCTTGAGCTTCTCGATGATTCGTTCAGTGGATTTGAAGCGGTGGTTGCAATGGAGGCGCCTGAGTTCATCTTTGAGAACAGTGAAGGTCTTTTAGGGAACTGTTTGTATTGCTTTGCTGGATGGTTGCTGACGAAGGTTTTGTTAGTAAAAAAATGTTCTTGATCTGGTCGTAAAAGGTTTCTTTGTGTCTTCAAAATTTTCTGATCTGAGAAATTTTTGTGGTTTTTTTTAGGGCAAAGGAATTAATTTATTGGGAATTTGATCTGGACAGAATTGGACACGTTAAAAAACCCAATTAAGGTACTCACCTGGTGTCTGCGATATGGAAGTTCTCACTCAAGTCAGCAGCTAGCGTGGTAGTTGGACTGTCAAATTTAGAATCTTCAAATTCTAAGATACTCAAGTTTCTAGTAGCTACTGGAGCTAATGATTTACTTCTTTGTTTCTTGATGTGGTTTTTTGACTTTAGACAAGGAGAGTCTGGAGAGTCAGTAGCACCAAAGAAGTTCTCAATGTTCTTCAAAACTTTTGAAGGAGAGTCGAAATTCATTGTGGTGTCAAAACTAACGTATTGAGTTTATGATAAAACGAATGAATGAATAATTATTATCAGCAATGAAAATGAAAGTGAATGAAACAGATGAAAATAAATAAATAACGGGAAGATAATAAAATTTAATATTCGATTTCAGGCCTGTAATTGAGAACAGGAATTAGTGGGTAATAAATATGAAAACTTACTATTTCAAAGTTTTTTTTCTTACAGTTTGATTATCTCATCTATTTCCCTTTTTCCGTTTTAAGATTCGTTGATGAGTTTTTATTTGCTACAAAAAATAAACCTCTTTACGTCAAGTTTCACAATATTGTTGTACCTGAAATAAGATTAATCGTGTACAATTATAGAACTCACATGACCGCGCTTATATAGTTTCTCCCTTATTCGTGTGGAAGTTTTAGCCAGGTTAATTAGTTTTTGATCTCACTTGATCTCTCTAACAGTGCGATATAATAACAGCAAAAGATTCTAAATCAGACAGTTAAAGCAATTAGCAACCCACAATCTGGAATCTGGATCCAAAGCGTATTATCATTGCTTTCAAAATTCAAACAGTACTAGAATAGCAACAATCGGAATGAGGTTTGAGCCTTGAGGTTTGAACTTTAAACCAAAGCGGAAAAACAAAAATATGAAATGATGTCAAATCATGCAACACTCTGCATAAATGTTGACTGAATTTCCACAGCAAAATCCATGAAGCCGTATTAGGAAATAAGTAAATAGAATGTGCGTTTCAGATTTCAGTAGCAAAAATTGGAGAAATCTAAGTTCTAACTAAACTAGTTGACTGCAAAAGAAACTCCTCTTTCATTTGTGTAGTTATTTAAGAAGGAGAAGATTGTTATGTAATATAGGCTGATGTTACTGATAATTTAATTTTAAATTATGTTGGTATTCACAATGTCATTCCCACCGGTACTAGGAATGGATTGTAAAAATATGTGGGAGAAGCATTGCAGAAATGTTCACTTGATGGCGCAAAGATCGCTATCACTGGAGGTACCCTCGACGATCTTTATTGATGAATATTATTAGATCCTATATATATATTGGTAATTTAGGTATCCAGATTCCATGCAATTGAAAGTTGATTCTCCACATACACTTAATCCATCTATCGTATATAGCTGGCGATATTTTAGTCACTAATGTCATCCAAGGTTATGAAAATGGTTCAATTTATCAAGCTTAATTAGGTGGGTGCCTAATATGTGTGTATCTTGATTCTTCAATGTTCATCCATAAAGAATGTATAAATTCAAATCTTGTATAAGTTTTTTTTATTCTACAGTTAAAGAAGCTTACTGAGATTTTCCTTATATTTTACAGTAAGTTATCAGTCTGACTTTAACTTATATAACAACTTGTAATTAACATGTGTAAACTTTGAAGCTATGATGGACACTAGTTACGGCTAATTTTATTTCGAGTTATCTAGTATTAGGCTGTAGCATTGTTGATATCCAAGATCAGCTGACACCATTTTTTTTTTTTGGAATATTACGGAATGAAGCCTAAAAGGGAATTTTGGAGCTATTAAAGTACACCCGAGGGCCGACAGGCTAGAGCTGCATGTTTTTAATTAAGCTATATATAGCTACAAGCTTGCATGTAACTTGGAATTTATTCAAACTTTATAGTATACTGTACATATATGACACTAGATATATTTATAATTTGTTTATCATTGTTTGTTAAATTGTTGAATTGTTGAATTTGTCAAGTGGAACTCCAAAGTTTAAAGCTCAAACTTCAACTTCCACTAGCTCGACTTAAAGCTCCAACTTGATTTGCAAACAAAGCGTCCAAATTCATGTATGTATAACTGGCAATGAGTTTTGAATCAGGCCTGATATGTAAATACTAGATATTGATCGATCTTCAAGTAATCTGGTTTTCATATTACGAAACGATTCATAGTCACACATTCAATTTTTTTATTCAACTTCCAAGTTCATTGTTTCATCTAAGTAGCTTGTTTGAGATTTCAAAAATATCAAAACTTGCCTCAAAAACTGTTCTGAAACGTTTCAAAAATTGCATGAAACAGATATCATCAATGTAGTAAATCAATTATCTGACGAGTATAGTTATGTTTCAGCAATGTTGCTGTTTTCAGTGAAAGAGGATAGATATCTACAAGGAAATCCGTTTCATTTATAAGAGTCGTATAGTTATAAATCATGCATGTATTATTAATTTTAGTTTGTATTATGAACAATGTGTAAATAACTTATTGAATAGTATCTAGTTTTTATATTTCAAATCGTGTCAAAGTATTCATTGACACTTCTCAAATTTTCAATATCTTGAACATGCTGTTGTGAATTATTGATTGGTTTAATTTCAGGACTATTAGCAACATTATGTGTAAGACTACTATGATGTGATATACCTCTTGTATCTGTAAGATCTTCACCGCCATCACCAAACCTTGAAGATTGTTGTTCTTCTTCATGTCCATACCTGTAATAATCTTCAAAACTAGCCATACTGTCTTCATCATCATCTTCATCTGAATCTCCATATGGTTGATATATTTGAAATCCATTAAATGTATTAGTGTTTGGTTTTTTCTCCTTGAGGTATGAATTTAAGTATAATGAACTATTTGAGTTTGGGATCTTTGAGTTTGAGTTAGTCGTGAGTTTTGGATCAATTAATTCTTTAGTTTTATCATCTGAGCCAGCAGATGTGACTAATTTCAATTTCGAACGAGGTAATGCGTCGTCAGGTAGAATAGTGAATGAATTTTTTTCCTTTTCATATAGTTCAGTATTTAATTGGTTGAAGATTGTTTTCTTGTTAGGAGTTGCAGTTAAGAAACTATTGGAGACTGATAATTCTGATAATTTATTAGTTAAATGTGTTGGTATTGGGATTGAATCATCATCTGATTCTACTATTACTTTATCTTTTGGTGTAGTTGGGGATGAAATTGTGGGTCTTGTGGATGAACTGGCTGATGATGATGATCTTCTCCTGAATAAAGATTTGAATTTTTTTTGGAATGAATTAGTGTTCTTCAGTTTCGTGTTATTTGTTTCTGGAAGAATGTTATCCTCAAGGTATTGATTATTAAAAGTTTGAAACTTAATTAGTTCTAATTCATTTAAATCTTCTATTATGAATTCATGATTTTTAATACCCATTAAAGATATTCTTTTCTTTGGATCCTTTTCTAACATTTTTTTTAATAGATCAATCAATAACAATTTCTCATCATTTTTCACTTGATCTTTGAAGTTAATTTCATTTATATTGAATTCAATTGCATTGTTTCTTATTTTATTGAATAAATCATATTCATTATTTCCTAAAAACGGCAGTTCCCCAAAAACTAAACAATAAATACTAACACCAAATGCCCAAATATCAGTTTTTGGATTCAATAAATCATTTAGTTCCTTATCTTCATGAACATCACATAATTCAGGCGATGAAAAGGCAGGAGTGCCAAACCCTGTATTAATATCGAATTCATTTGATGAAGTCAGGTGAGATATACCAAAATCACTTATCTTCACTAATTTTTCATGATTTATCAATAAATTAGATGGTTTAATATCTCTATGAATTATACCTAAAGAGTGGATATATTCCAGTCCTAATGTAACGTCTCTTATCAAAGATTTCACAAAACTTGATTCATAGCTATGCATGGAGTCTTTACTGAATTTCAATTCACCATAGACGCAATATTCTAATATTAAATAGATTTTATTTGATTTAAAGTCATTTAAAATCTTATAAAGCCTTAAGATCTTGGGATGTCTCAGTATAACTTTCATAATATTAATTTCATTCAGAATTTTATTAATCTGTAGATCTGGATTCTTATTCAATATGTTTATCTTAGTGACTTTCGATATTTCTTTTATGGCGTATTTTGAGCCATTTGTCTTTGATTTAGCTAGAAAGACTTTCCCATGGGTCCCTGTGCCCAGTTTCGACAGGATTTCGAACTCATTTATAGACTTGACACCAGTTTTCAAGTCTCGTGTGATGTTGATTGTCCTTATTGTGGGAATCTTCTGCTCTATCGTCATGATTTCTCAAGATCTCAAAATTTCAATATGAATAAATAAACACTGATGTGTCTTCAAATGTCATTTTTTTTCTTTTCTTTTTGTTTTTTTTGGTGGCTTTAAGACGGCTCATAAAAGAGAAGATTTTGCGAGATTTTCCGCCTAGCGAAAGTTCGCACCCGCCTAAAAAACAAGCGCGGTCCGCCTAGAATCTGATTTGAAAGGACTCTCTACGACTATCAATAATGTTCAATTTTTTATCATAAAGTTTTTAGTATAAAAAGAATGGAGATGCCTCCTTTTTTGGTAGAGAACATCATCATAATAAAAAGCAAATAAATAACAAGCAAACAAAAAACACAGCATAGAAAGAATAACCAAGGAACCATATTTTATAAGTTAAAAAAGCAAAACAAACAAGTAGACAATATATAAAAATAGCTGAAAAAAAGTGATTTGATGCAAGAGTGGTTTATATCTTTTCCCTCTTCAATTTTTATTATGAGTTCTTAAATGTTGAGCTAAGTTATCAGATCTTGAGAATTTTTTTTCACAAAATTTACATGGGAATGGCCTAATATTAGAATGGACTGATCTCACATGTCTCTTTAAATGCTCGGACCTTCTGAATGCCTTTGTACAGCTATCACACTTGAACGGTTTCTCTTCTTCATCATATTCTTCAGTTGTAGGATTCAGCGATATTGACGGAGTAGAAGATTTTGTGGTTGGTTGTGAAAGTGGAGGTATAAGATTCAATGAGGGTCTCATAAATGCAACCGAAGAATCCGATTTTCTTCTTTTATTGAATGAAGTCTTTATAACAGAGACTGGATTCTGTTCACTAATTGAATTTCTTTTAGTGAATTTCAATTGTTGTTTTTCATTTTGAGTCAACCAAGTTTGGATTGCTTGATGAAATTCATCATTCATTGCCCAGTTGTTTGATCTTGGAGATATAGTCTTTTTTTCATATTCTTTATTGGAAGGATCATTATCATCATTATCAACAGAAGATATTGAAGCGGAATCTTGTATTAATGTAGTTGAACTAGAGTTTGAGTCAGAAGTGCTAGCTGGGGAAATATAGTCTGAACCCAGTTGTTGTGGGTTGATTGTATTGACCGGAGGAGGTGATGGAGGTGACTGTATAGCGATTGGTCTTGGAATAGAGACATGACGTGAAGTCTGATAATGTTTGCTTAACAGTAGGTTATAAATATCATCATGAGGTGTGGAATGGGAATCTTCAAGGGAAATGCTGTCCAAAAAGAGAGACAATTCGGACATTTTAAGGATGATGTATGAAGTGAGCGATCTTATTCTCTTTTAGCAGGAATTTTACCGTTGAATAAGAGTGAATTCTAGAGCAAATTAAACTTCTGATTTCATTTTAAAACACATTTTTTTTGATAACGTCAAAAATCGAAAAGAAAGTGGGTCAATTTGCTTATGTCAGCAACATGTGCGGTATTATTACGTAATGATCACCCGGAACTGCCAGGGTAATGGTTAGGAGGGCACTGGTCCCGAATCAGACCGACAAATTTATTTAATTTTGAGTAAACAAAAGAAATCGAGCAGTAGGCGACTGATTAGTGATTTTTATTGGTGTTGCCGCAATGTCTAGCAAGAGAACACGCGGAGATGACGAAGAAAAAGAGATTAGAGGTGCAAGTGTAGTACAGGAACACGTCAATAGTGATGACGGTGAAGAATACCATGAAGATGAAGAAGGTCAAGAAGATGAAGAAGAAGAAGAAGAAGAAGAAGAGGAAGAGGAAGAGGAAGAGGAAGAGGAAGACCTACGAGAAGATTTGGAAGAAGAAGATGTGGGAGAAGGCGAAGAAACACATCAAGTTAATGCAGAAGCTCCTAAAAAACCATCAAAACCAGCTAAGGCAAAACGTGGTAGAAAACCTTTACCAGTTTTTCCTTCAATTATATCAGATGAAGGGAAATCTTATCAGGTAATTGATGATGAATACAACTTAACTGAGGATGAAGACGGTGAAAAGAAAATTGACAAAAATGGCCATTTACAAGGTGGTAGAAAGTTTAAAGTTCGTTGTTTTACGGTTAAGGGAAGAGGTGATAGACTATATATGCTATCAACAGAACCTGCTCGTTGTGTTGGTTTCAGAGATTCTTATTTGTTATTCCAAAAACATAAACTATTACATAAATGTATTATAAGTCAAGATGAAAAATTTGATTTGATTGATCGTGATATTATACCACATTCATATAAAGGTCGTGTTATTGGGTTGGTCACAGCAAGAAGTATATTCAGAGAATTTGGAGCAAAATTAATATATGGTGGTAGATTTATCACAGATGACTACTATGCAGAAAGAGTTAGAAAATTAGGATTAGTCAAAGAAGGTGAATTAGCAGATGCACATGATCTAACGAATCAAAGTCAATATATTCCATGGAATAACGGTTCTAATGGTAATATTCAGCCTATATCTGCTACATCAAATATCCCACCACATTTTGAAAGTTTGGAATTAAAATCCATGAAGGTATTAAGATCAACAACTCATATCAATGAGGAAAATTGGATGTTTAAGCATGCTGAATCATCTACCATCTATAACCAAAGCTTGAATATCAAAAGACAGACTAATTTACAAAGAGGGTTTAAGGATGTTTACACTGGATTAACTTTCATTCCAAGTGATACCCAACCTAAAAGAGTTAAATACTCCAAACTAATCGATCCAGAAGCTCAATGCAATGGAGAGAAACAAAGACTTATTTATGAAACTAGGATAACTTCAAATAATTTATCAAAAGTAACAGGTTTAAGTGATGTTCCATTGAGTATATTTGAAGATGTTGTTGATGAAAAGACTAAATTTGCTATTTTGGAGCAACAAAGATTGGAAAACACGCAGTTTTAATAAATGGATTATATTGCAGAGAGAAGGAGTAAAAGAGCTGTTTACTCAGAAATCAGCACTTGTTATCATCTCAGATCTTCTCTTTATATCTCTATACGTGTTCGCGAATTATCCCACAAGATTTGTTCAGTAAAAATTTCAACTTTTCCTTACTAAAGTACAATAGAACAAGTTAAGCTAATTTTGGAGATAAAGCGGTGAGTTGAGACGAAACTATTGGTTGAATAAGAAGCTCTTGAATATTAGAGGATAACTTGATGCCATCAAAAAGAGTCAGATCAATTGGCTGAATTTTACCCTTTATTTTACACTAAATCCTTAATTTAATCCCGCTCGCCACCAACAACAAAACTAACATCTTTCAACAGTATTTTATATAAATATCAATCTTTTGAATTAAACATGTTGGTCTCCAGATTAGCTGCTCCTATACTTCGGAAGAGAATTCTCTCTACGCAACTTCTAAACAAATCAATAGCATTAAATAGAAATAGGTTATTTCATTCATATAAGAGTTTATTATTTATTCAAAAAAATGGGGATTTCAATTCAGAGGAATTACAAAAGATAATTGATTCATCAAGAAGATACAATAACGTCAAATTAGATGAAATCACTCTAAAACTTGAGAAGGAACTTTATTCAAAGATCATATTGGATAAAACGTTGAATGAAGAAGAGATCGAAAAATACCTCTTAGAGCTTATTCAGAATGATATTACTCCTTCTGTTTTCTTGAAGAGATATTTAGCTATCATTGATAATGTTCAACCACAAAATGTCTCTGCTCAATCCTTTGAAGATAAAAAGTTGGCATTACAAAGATTATTAGCTATAACTGAACAAGAAGAAACCTTTATTGACGAAAGAGACAAAGAATATGAGGAAAAAGTTAAAGCAAAAGATGATTCTTTCGCAGAATTGAAAGAACAGTTCGAAGAGCAAATGAAGATCAATCGTCAAAATCTTGAAAAGGAAAAGGAACAGAAAGAAAAGAAAGAAGATGAAGAAGACAGAAATAAAAGGTTCACCGAAGATACTTCAAGTTCAAGAGTTAAAAAAGATTTTTCTGATCCAAATAAAAGAATCTATGAATTAAGAATCCAACCATTCGAAATATTGTTATTCTTTGGTGCTGTTACTTACACATTTTACTCTTTCACTAAAGCTGAAAGTTCTCATGAAATTTCATTCCAAGAATTCAGAACTAAATTTTTAGATAAGAACTTCGTTTCTAAATTAATCATTGTCAACAAAAGTTTAGTCCGTGTTGTTCTAAATGATAATGGTAAACAGCAAAATGGTGGTGATCTAGACTATTATTATTTTAGTATTGGATCTTTAGATAATTTCGAACATAAATTACAAAAAGCTCAAGATGAAAACGGAGTCGGTGAAGATTTTAGAGTTCCTGTCAATTATGTTTCTGAAGGTCATTTAATTAAAGCCTTATATCAATTTTTACCAACTTTATTAATGATTGGTGGTTTATTTTGGTTAACTAAAAGATCAGCTAGTGGCGCTAACTCAGGACCAGGTGGTATCTTTGGCGTTGGTAAATCAAAAGCTAAGAAATTCAATATTGATACCGATGTTAAAGTTAAATTCAAAGATATTGCAGGTATGGCTGAAGCCAAAGAAGAAATCATGGAATTTGTTTCATTTTTGAAAAATCCAAAGAAATATGAAAAGTTAGGTGGTAAAATCCCAAGAGGTGCTATTTTATCAGGACCTCCAGGTACTGGTAAAACTTTATTGGCAAAGGCAACTGCTGGTGAAGCTGGTGTTTCATTCTATTCTGTTTCAGGTTCTGAATTCGTTGAAATGTTTGTTGGTGTCGGTGCTTCTAGAGTTCGTGATCTATTCAAGACTGCAAGAGAAAATGCACCATCTATTATCTTTGTTGATGAAATCGATGCAATTGGTAAAGCAAGAACTAAAGGTGGTAATATCAGCGGTGCTAATGATGAAAGAGAAACTACTTTAAATCAACTTTTAGTTGAAATGGATGGTTTTGAGACATCTGATCATGTTGTTGTTTTAGCAGGTACAAATAGACCAGATGTCTTAGATCAAGCTTTGTTAAGACCAGGTAGATTTGATAGACATGTTCAAATTGATAAACCTGAATTAGAAGGTCGTAAAGAAATTTATCAAATTTATCTAAAGAAAATCCTATTAGATATTTCTAAAGAGTCTCAAGAATTTATTGATTTAAGTGGTAAATTGGCTGCTTTAACTCCAGGTTTCAGTGGTGCTGATATTGCTAATGTTGTTAATGAAGCCGCTTTGATTGCTGCAAGACACGATGATCCAGCAGTTACTCTCAAACATTTTGAACAAGCAATTGAAAGAGTCATTGCAGGTTTAGAAAAAAAATCAAAATTATTATCAGCTGAAGAAAAGAAAGTCGTTGCTTATCATGAGGCTGGTCATGCCATTTGTGGTTGGTTTTTAGAATTTGCCGATCCTCTATTAAAAGTTTCCATCATTCCAAGAGGTCAAGGTGCTTTAGGTTATGCCCAATATTTACCTCCTGATGTATCTTTACTATCAGTCAGTCAATTGATGGATAGAATGACAATGGCGTTAGGTGGTAGAATTTCAGAAGAATTAAAATTTAAATCTGTTACTTCTGGTGCATCTGATGATTTTAAAAAAGTTACCAATATTGCAACTAATATGGTTACAAGATTAGGTATGTCTGATAAGATTGGTCAAGTTGCCTATGAGCGTAAGAATGATAATGATTTAACAAAACCATTCAGTGAAGAAACAGGAACTTTAATTGATGAAGAAATTTCTAAAATCATCAATGAATGTGCTGAACGTTGTAGAGGGTTATTGATTTCTAAAGATGAAGAATTAGAAAAAGTTGCACAATTATTATTGGAGAAGGAAGTCCTTACAAGAAACGATATGTTAGAATTATTAGGTCCAAGACCATTCAAAGAAAAGAATGATGCTTTCGAAAAATATTTAGATCCAAAGGATTTGAATAAAGGTGAAGCAATTGCCTAAGTTGAAAAGCATCATCTCAAAAACAATCAATCAATGAAGTATATGATCTTGTAAATAGTTATTCAAATTTTCATACTTAAATTCAACAAAAAGATAAAAAAAAAAGATAATGTATAGTTATTGAAAACAAATGATAATAGTACGATATAATAAGATTGTGTAAATCACAAAATTATAGTTTTCTAAATTTGTATTCATTAAACATAAACAAAGAAGAGATAATTCTAATCTAAATCTGGAGAAATTAAGATCTTGATATGTTTATCTTTATTGTTAATCAATTCTTTGAAACCACCTTCAACACCATTCTTTAAACTGACTTTAGCAGTGATTAAAGTTTTCAAATCATCAACAGCAATCTTACCTGTTTGAATAGCATCAATAACACCTTCAAAATCTTTACCTTGATAACCTAAAGAACCAACAGATGTCTTTTCGTATAAAGTATTTTCCATAACGTAATGTTTGACAGATTTATGTGGCCAGATCGCAATATTACAAGCAACACCATGAGCTCTTAAGCCTTCTAATGAAGTGGTGTAAGTGGCTTGGATACCTGAACAATCATAAGAAGCAGCAAATCCTTCACCTCTTGAACCTAAGAGTCTCAAAGCTGCAATTGATTCTTCATTTGATTTATAGTCCATTGGATTGAAACCAGTTGCACCTAATTTAACAGCTTGTTCTCTTCTAGCTTTTGCTGGATCAGAAACAACGACTTTTGAAGCACCTTTAGCCCTCAAGACTAATAAAGTAGCTAAACCAATTGGACCTGAACCTAAAATTAAACCATCATCACCAGCTTTAAAACCGGATAATTCAACAGCGTGCCAGACGACTGATAATGGTTCAATTAAAGCAGCAACGTCTAATGGAATTGAATCGTTGATTTTATGGACATTCTTTTGGGTATATTTGGTATATGTTGCTAAACCACCGTTATCAACACCTAACCCAATAAAATTCAAATCTGAGCAAGTATTAGTATAACCTAATGAACAAGATTGACAATCATCTGTGTTTTTGTAATGTTCAGGATAATAGGATTTTCTGATATCACAATGACCAGTAGCATCAACAACGACATGATCACCTTTCTTTAAATCTTTAACACCAGTACCGACTTCTTGAACAACACCTGAAAATTCATGACCAATAATTAATGGTAATTTTTTACCACTAATTTTATCACCATCCTTTTCAGCATTTGCAAAGAAGATTGGATGTTCATATTCATGTAAATCAGAACCACAAATCCCACAATAAGCGATCTTAATGACAACATCATCAGCTTTAGTGATTTGAGGAACTGGTAAATCGGTTTTATATCTGATGTCTTCAGATCCAAAATATTGTAAACCTTTCATTGTGGAATTATATCTTCTTGCAATTGGAGCTAAAGTAACATTTTTATTAATGAGATTACCGGTGGTGGTAGTGATTGGTTTGATTGATCTGGATAACGAGTTAATGACAGATCTTGAAACGATTGCACGTTTAGGTAATTGAGAGTAAGCAGCTAACATCTTTTTAGTTTCAGTTGAAGTGGAAAGTTTTTATTACATGGATGGAAATGTGGGCAGTTTATATATAATTTCAAATCAGCGATATCATTGGTAAAAAGGGGAAGATATTAGCGCTCGATACACGGAGTTAGTGCGTCAAAACTCGATTATGATGTTTTTATACGTGTCTATATCTCAATTCAGTGTGTTCACGAATCATCATCAAGAAAAATATGTAGGTCTCCGCCAACCATATGTGAATGAATATTTATTTTTATTTCAGTGAAGTTTTAACTGGATAAATTCAAAACTTAAAGTGATGCATATAGTCATATAATAACGCTCTAGGTATATCCATTCAATATCGAGTTGAAATCGTTTGGTCTGACTTAAAACCTGGAGTAAAATTTAAGGTTTAGGATCCAAGGGGAGAGTTTTTCCACGAATTTTCCGGGGATGTATACGTCCGTACTGTAACGTGTTTATAAAAATGTTGATGGACGCAACACGGCTGTGAACTAAAGTGGGTGTGATCTGACCTTTCACACACTCCGATATTCGAATCTTGATACTGTTGAGTCTTGATTTTTGAAGCTTCTAGCTGGTATTGGAGCGTATGATCCGTTTCCCGTTCGCGGCTTGCTTCTATAGGTATACACTACATAGTTCAATTCTGATATACTTTTGTGTTATAATAAATCTGGGGTAGAATCAAATGAACGCGGAACCTGGAGCTTGCTACAGGAAAAAAAGTATCCCCATTCAAGTTATTTTTATTATGACTTAGACTATAAATTAGACTTTAGTTCTGATGTGAAGTAGACTAATAGAGGTATTAGTTGTTCTTATTTGAATCATGGATTCAATCTTGTTAAATATAGAGGTCAGAAACACTGTAATGACTTTATTTATTTGAGTAACAGATTAAACAGAGATAAAAGAAAGATTATGGTGGAATTAGGATATTTGAAGAAAGTGTTTTTTAGTTAGAACTTATAGTTTTAATCTAAACTTAATATAAATTAGAGAGATAAAAACCTCACAACTTAATTTGGGGGTTCGAAACAATATAGAGTTATGTGTGCATTGGTGCCTGATTCCTGAATGACATTATACACAAAGATTCAAAATAAATATTAATTAATTGATGTTGAAATTGTTTGCTAATATTTGATTAATATACCCGACACTCTTCTAAATCCTGATCAAGTCTTCATCTAGATATAGTAGATTTGTACTTTAATTTATAAGAAAACACAATCTATCTCTTATTCAAAATACCAAGCGGTTAAAAACATATACGTACTCAGTACAAGGGATCGCTTATAAAATTGTTAAACATGACCTATATTACAACTCAAAGTCTTGGCTGAACTCTATATTCTAACTAGTACAACCAACCATCTTTACCACCGATAACGGATAATTGATAGTGATGGTTACTGGTGTAATAGTTAATCACTAATCGGATAGACAGTTCTACCGAAACAAGAAATGAAGAGTCAATAATTACAGCTTCTTGACACTTTAATTTAGTTTCAAAAAGAATTATGTATGTTTTACAAATCAAATATAAATATATTGTATAAATTAAGGGTAGTGAAGTGAATTTAAAGATCTGGAGAGATTAAAATCTTAATATGTTTATCCTTATTGTTAATCAACTCTAAGAATCCATCATTAACACCATTTTCTAATCCGACTTTAGCAGTGATTAAAGTTTTCAAATCATCAACAGCAATCTTACCAGTTTGAATAGCATCAATAACACCTTCAAAATCTTTACCTTGATAACCTAAAGAACCAACAGATGTCTTTTCATATAAAGTATTTTCCATAACGTAATGTTTGACAGATTTATGTGGCCAAATTGCAACATTACAAGCAACACCATGAGCTCTTAAACCCTCGATCGAAGTTGTATAGGTCGATTGAATACCGGAACAATCAAATGAAGCAGCGAAACCTTCACCTTGAGAGCCTAATTTTCTTAATGCTGCGATTGAATCTTCTGTAGTTTCAAAATCCAATGGATTGAATCCAATCCCACCTAATTTCGAAGCTTGTTCTCTTCTTGCTTTTGCAGGATCAGAAACGACAACATTTGTAGCACCTTTTGCTTTCAAGACTAATAAAGTAGCTAACCCAATTGGACCAGCACCTAAAACTAACCCATCATCACCTGCTTTGAATCCTGCCAATTCAGCAGCATGCCAGACGACCGCTAATGGTTCAATTAAAGCAGCAACGTCTAATGGAATTGAATCATTGATTTTATGGATATTCTTTTGTGTATATTTCAAATAAGTTGCTAATCCACCATTGTCAACCCCTAACCCAATAAAATTCAAATTTTCACACGTGTTTGAGTAACCTAAAGAACAAGATTGACAAGTTTTTCTCTTTGCATTTTCAGCATTGGTCTCTTCAGTGTAATAAGATTTTCTGATCTCACAATGAGCTGAGGCATCAACGACGACATGATCCCCTTTTTTGAAATTTGTAACATTTGATCCAACTTCATGAACGACACCAGATAGTTCATGTCCTAACACTAATGGTAGCTTCTTACTACTGATCAGATCACCATTTTTGGCAGCATTAGCATAGAAGATTGGACCTTCGAATTCGTGTAAATCAGAACCGCAAATTCCACAATATGCTATTTTCAAAATAACATCATCTGGTTTGGAAATTTTTGGGATCGGTATATCATTGTTGAATCTGATGTCATTGGCACCGTAATATTGTAGGCCTTTCATTGACATGATGGAGGAATTGTGTGTAGTAAAAAAGTAGTAAAAGTTACTTTAAGGGATATTATATGGCAAGGACAAAATCAAAGAATTAATTTATTTTATAGTACATCACCGGAGTTAGGTAATACAATTTTAGTGGAACGATATTGTAGATTTTAGATTTTGGAATATACTAGAAGAGAAAAATGACTCAAATACTCAGGTGATGATACCTTTTAACAATCACGCGCACAATTGAGCTCAACCCTTAATGCTAATACCAAATTTCTACAATCACCATGAAAAATGTGTCAAAACCTAAGAAAATGCACATTAGATTCACATGACTTTCACGTGTATTCTTCTGCTCGTCTAGAGCTTCTCCCTAAATTCTTGACTAAGTAAGCGAAGATCTGCAGGATAGAGGAGAGTTAAATTTAGTGGGCTAAAAATAAAAACACCGGTTCAACTTTCTATTAATGTCTCGCAGTCGCGTTTCTTGAATTTCGATTATCCACCCACAGTGTAAAGTGTATTACATGGATTATAGAATTATCTAGAATGAAGAAATGGTGCTATTAATAGAGCTGGTTTACACGTTGATGCTATATTATAGTGATTAAGCTGATTTATCTATATACTGTAGAACTCTAGAGTCTATCTCATGTTGTGCGATATTTATAGTCAAAAATCATCATGTGTTGACTGAGTTCAATCTAATCGAAATGCAATTCTTTGAAGCATGAAATCTTTATCATTGATATCTCAATCAAATTAAAACAAGTCAGGTATAAGATCTCGCTTAGATTAACTAACCTGTCTTTATTCAATTAAAGAAGGACTTGTCAAAAGTTCTGAAAATCTCTATTGTAAGAGATTACAAATCGGACCTCCACCTCAACTTTCAACAATCGAAGCTAATGGAAAATTATGATTCGCAGATTCAAAATTTACACCGCAATTTTTTTTTTTAAAGTGCATTGAATTTTTTTTTTTCATTTTTAAAAAATTTTCAAACCACATCTTAAAATAACTCTACTACGTTTTGTAAAATTCATTTTTCAATTGTGATTACTTCTAAGGTAATACATAGACTTTCTGAATAACATAGTGTAAAAATCACCTTCTTTTAGAGACCAAAAACACCGCAATTCAACAGTTAAATCATAATTTAATCAAATAATATAAAACCAATAATTCTGTAGTTCAATGCATAAGTTATTAAATCTAGATCTCTCGTGCAGGATTGTTTATATGAAATTTGAAAATTGAATGAAATATTTCGGTTACCTTTACGAAATTCAGTGTTTTTTAAATGGGAAAACCTCGCTAGTTATATACACATGTAATCAAAAGGAGAACAGGATGCGTGTTATGTATATGATTGCGGCGGTTGCAACTTGACCGTTACAGCTTATGACTCTAGTACATCTACCACAATTCACAACTTTCTAATTTGTATAAATTATAAAAGGACACCAAAATTCTTCCAGATTTCTTAAAATCACCTTGATCTTAATTTCATACAATTTAACTAATTACAGCTTACTATCTAATATTCAAGATTAGTGCCATTGATGCAAGAAGGTGATTCAAAAAGTTTGTTAACTCGTCCAGAATACGTTTCCACTGATTCCACCCAAACTTTAGTAAATCAAGTCATCAGTCACAATAAATCAAAAGAAAATGATGATAAGCTAGACACCCCATATGAAGAGACAACATCTCAACTAGATGTTGAAAACTTGAACAATAATGAAGAACAAGTTGATTACAGTGATGTTGAATCACAAATCACTGTTGTTGGTAATCTAGAAACTTCCAAAGATTTTTCAATTGATGAATCAGATTTAGAATTCCCTGAAGGTGGTCTTCAAGCATACTTAATAGTATTCGGTTCATTCATGGGTCTTATTGCCTGTTTTGGATTAATGAACATTGTGGGTGCAATTGAATCATACGTTAAATCACATCAATTGAAAAATGTTAGTTCATCGGTCGTTAGTTGGATTTTCTCAATTTCAACTTTCATCACTTATACATCATGTATATTTTCAGGTACTTATTTTGATAGAAATGGGACCAGAACTTTAATGATCTCAGGAACTATATTAATGTGTTCTGGTCTTGTTGCCACTGCATCATGTCTCACTGTTTGGCAATTTATCTTATCATTTGGTATTTTAACTTCATTTGGGAACGGACTATTAATGTCACCTTTAATCTCTGTGATTTCACACTATTTCAGTAAAAAGAGAGGTTTATTCACTTCATTAGCTGCAAGTGGTGGTGGTGTTGGTGGTGTTATTTTCCCAATCATGTTGAGATCATTATATGGTAAAGTTGGATTCAGTTGGGCAATTAGAATATTGGCATTGATCTTCTTTGTTTGTTTATTGATTGCAATGTGTCTTATCAAGGAAAGATTTAATCAAAAGGAATTATATCAACATCAAAATTATAAAGAAAGGATCTATGATTATGTTTCAATTTTTGATAAATCCATTTTTAAAGATTGGAAATTCATAAATTGTACAATTGGTGCATTATTTGCTGAAATTTCAACATTTTGTTGTATTACTTATTTTGGTTCATATGCTATCCAACAGGGGTTCAATATTAATGATACCTATTTATTAATCACTTTAGTTAATTTAGGTACAATTCCTGGTCGTTCAATCACTGGTTATCTAGCTGACGTTTTTGGTAGATTCAATGTTATGATTATAATTATGTTATTAGCAGGTATCATCAATTTAGTGATGTGGTTACCATTTGGCTCAAGTTTGAAAGTGTTGTATGGATACGCTATATTATATGGTGTTATTTCAGGTGCAGTTTTCTCATTATTGCCAGTTTGTTGTGGTCAAATTTCCAAGACTACTGAATTTGGTAAAAGATATAGTGTCATGTATTTCTTTGTTGCATTTGGTACTTTGGTTGGTCTACCTATCGCTGGTGCCATTATTGGTAATAGTACCGGAATCATTAGATTTAATTGGTTTATTGTTTACACTGCTGCTTGTGCTTTTATCAGTGCCTTTTTTTATTATTTTTCAAGATATTGTTGTGTTGGATTTTCATTAAGAAAGAAGTTTTGATGGGAAATAGTCCTGGGTGGTTAGGTTATTTTATATAGTTTTATGGATTTAATGATTAAATGTTTTTTATGTTTTCAATTGAACGTAGATACTAGAGTTGGGGATGTTGAGTGACTACAATATACCAACAATTCAAATATGAAAGCTCTGTGAGAAACAAATCTGCAGAAGGAGAAGACATCAAAGACACAACCAGAAGAAAACTTGAAGCTAACTACACAGTTAGAAGATTCGTTGATTATTCTGAAAGTTATCAGATTCTTACACATGAAGGAAAATACATATTTAATGAGTACCAGATTCTTACACATGAAGAAAAATACATATTTATAACTCCTTAAACATTTTATCAGATAAAAAAAAATGAATCAAGTGATAGTGAAAGTGAAGAAGACCAATCATCATCATCAGAAGCAGTAGATCATAGAAGTGTGAAATCGAGTCAATCAAATTACAAGAAATTATCAAATCCAGAAAAAGACGAAACTATTTTAACATCAAGATTAAGCCTAAAATTAAATAGATTAACCTACAATGATGACAGTTTAGTAAATTTTGATTATCAGTTCAACTTAAAACGGTGCTGAAATCAGAAAACAAATCCAGCCTGTAGATTTATTGATTTGAGATAAACATTTTTTTCAACTTTAATAAAAAAATATCAGTTATCATCATGTCGAATATAGCTTTTTATTCAGTCACTATAGTTCGGTTCATCAGTTACCATTTATATCATTTAGTTAAAAATTTTTTACTAATAAAACATCATCTTTCGATCAAAAAACAATAGAAGGAGTTATTAGATTCCTGCATGCGTCTTCCACTGCACAACTTGAATAGGCTGCTATGATTATTCAAAAGAGTACAGATTAAACCAGATTTATTAATTTCATTAGTTCTGTCAATTATTGTGTAATTCATCTGTTACGTACAAAAAATATCAATCCAACCATTTGAACACGTTCCACTGCCATTAATGTTTCAGTCCCATAAAATGATTCATTAAAATAGATAGTTTTGATTCATTAAAGATTAATTTATATATGCCAGTGCCAAAGACTTGAGATACTTCTAGAGAAATACTCTATTATTAAATACTGCCTCCGGTATTGGACATGTTTGGGCTTTAAAATATTGATCATTTTCTACAATTTCACCTCTGAGCCATTAAGGACATGTTTAAGATCTACACTATGAAATTGTAACTAACCTCTAAGCCTCAAGACATGTTGTTTTAGTTCACAGGATTTAAGGAAGTTTAGTTTGTTACCTTTGCCATGTGTGCTTGTTAAATTCAAGATCTGATTTATGAAGATGAAGAAGATAGTTTTAGTGATTATGATTTTGCAGTTTAAACCATCAAGCCATTCAAAATATGTTACAATACGTTGGGAATTATAAGTTTGACTTTGAAGGAAAAGTTTGTGCGATTCAGCTAATTGACTCGTTGATGTCATTATTAGTTTAATTTTGAAAATTTAGTCTGTTTCAAAATAGGTTAAAATACCTTGAGATTCGTCTGACTTTGAAATTTAAGTCTTCACTTTGAAAGAGAGGGGTGATATTGGTCAGTTATCAGAAACAAAATATGTTACAGTGCGTATGAGTTCCTATTCAAAGACACTGAGACTTCATTGATTATATATGAAAGGTCACATTGACTAACAGTTATTTGCTGAACACATAGTACATAGTTATGATCATACATAGTACAGAGTGTGATATCATTCAACGTTGAGGGTTCAAGTGGTTACAAGAATGTATTTATTATCATTCTAATTTTACTAACAATTTTCAAGTGAAGGGGTTTATTTAGTGAGTATTAGAATATCGTCATACTTTAGATAATACTGAGTATTGTGGCAGTTAGTTAATGCAGGTTGTTAGTTTGTGTATAAATGGACTATGATACTTTTTTGTGAGTTTTTTGTGTTAGAGATAGCTTTACTATTATTTTATTTAGAACTAATGCTAAGTTTGATATATTGCAGAGATGTACAGACTATTGATCAAATTGAAGAACACTGTAAGAAGTTATTAAACTATAGATTATTTAGGTTATGAATTACTAATTGATTTGTCACAAAATTATTCATCTAAAAGGAAAGGAATTATGTTGATATGTTATGTATTCAGGTATCACTGAGTGAACTGGTTATGATGAATACTATAGGTCAAAGTGAATAGAATGTACTTCAGTACATTTGGAGTGCTTGATTACACATACTAGAAATACAATTGGTTACAGTTATTGGGGTAAATGGACTTGATGGTGTGCCTGTAATTATGGTGAGACATAGATACATGGACGATATGACAGCAATTACTGTTAATATATCAGAGAGGATTTCCACTTTCTTACTCTCTATAAGTTAAACAGTGAACAATATACATATATATATATATATATATACACAATAGTCTATAAATATCTTGTCATGTCCTTAGAACCGTAATTTTAACATATTATGTACAATAAATGCTGATTCTATACAAATGAACGCCTTTATAATACTCAACTCTGATTCTTCAACACCAATTTTTCCACTTTAGACAAGATCTTTGTCCCGTTCAGCAATGCCTTCAAATGGTGATTGGGCATGAAATTCACCAACTTTCCACCACTGTAATTCTCCACGTCATAGATGTCACCCTTCTTAGTCTGTAGCAGTTTGGAGACCTGGCAGTAACCAATTGGGATATTTGATGAAAACAGTTGTTGGATGCCGTTCTTAGTCAATATGTTAGGCGCACAGAACAACATGATGGAGTTCTGAGAGTTCAGCTTATTGAATTCAGCATGAAAGATTCCTGGAAGTTCGCGGATCTCCTTAGCAGTGATCTTAGTGGAATAATTCTTGCATTGTACCAACACATTCAATTCAGGCGTTGTTTGTTTCAAGATTGGTGTTATATCAACAAGATTCAACTCATCATCTTCATCCTTTTTTTTATATTCGAATTTCGACAAGTCCCAAACCCCAGTGAGATCGATACCATTATCATTGGTCCCACCAACATGACTCAACACCATGTTTTTGAAAACTTGGGTTAATTCATTCATTGCAGCTAATTCAAATGAGGTGCCATTGAAAACGGTACTGTTTGTCTTCAATTGTTTGAGTCTCGCATATTCGAAGTATTCAGTTGTGCTGGCAAATGGATGCGTTCGTAGTGTTCTCTTGAAGGTTGACGGTAGTTTGGGCAGGCGTGGTGGCATTTAGTGAGAGTGGTTTTTTGACGCGCGCGCTTCGTGTTTAATATAATATATCTTGATTTTTGTATTATGTAACGATTTTGAACTATCTTCACTTTATTTATTTATTTATTTCAATAAGAAACGCCCCAATAAAGGCATCAAAGAAGCAATGGCAGAAACGACAGCATCGCCAGAAAAACAAATCAATGGCACAGATACCACAGTGACGATATTTGATGTTGCAACAGACATAGAGAACATGTTAAAGAAACTGGTAAGTTGAAACGCAACTCAATCTAGGAGAGTGCAGTACTAACTGAGGGATCATGTACAGTCATCGCAGGTGGATGATAACGAGAAACAGCTAGAGAGTAAGAGTGAGTATCAGATGGTAATTAAAATGCGGAATGGTCGTACTAACGAATCTACTCAGTGGAGAAGATCAACAAACGATTGGACAAATTGGAGTCCAACATCAAAGAGCAGAAATGATGTCACATGATCGTCACATGACTGTCACGTGATGTGCTTGCTTTACTCCCCTGACATAATGAAAAATTGTAAAACATCCAGACATCTCTCACATATATAAAAAATTTAGAAGGTTTTATAAAGGCTCAAACGATTATATGCAATTAGTAAAAGAAACAATGAAGGTCAAGAAGTCCAAAAATCAATTGAGAAGAGAGAAGTTGAAACAATCGAAAAATAATAATGATAAAAATGGAAATAAATATGAAAATTTGAATGAAAAACTAAGTAAAACTGATGATAGTAATAGTACGAATACTGACTCTAAACCATCACTGATATCATCAATTGATATAAATGATCCAAATTTAGCTGAATTCCAACAGGTTTTCATTAAGTTCAATCCTCGAGAATCTCCTGAAACACAAGAACAACAAGAACAGCAACAAGAATCAGACAAAACATCAAATGAACCTGAATTGGCTCAAGGTCAAATCATTGAAGAGTTAGAAATTAAAGAACCAACACTATCTAAAAGACAACTTAAAAAACAATCCAAAATCCCATTGTCAACTTTAAAATCATCAACTTCACACCCTGAATTGGTTGAATGGTACGACATAGACTCTCCTGATCCATATTTCCTAATCTCTTTAAAAACATCTAAAAACTGCATTCAAGTTCCATCACATTGGCAATTGAAAAGAGAATTCCTTTCAAATAGAAGAGATAAGAAGCAATTCGTCCTTCCTGACTCAATCGTTGCCACAGGGATAACAGAGATGCGTGATGTTAATAATCAAGAGGAAAAATCGTTAAAAGAACAACAAAGATCAAAAATTAGACCAAAATTGAATTCATTAGATCTAAATTATCAAAGAATGTATGATGCTTTTTTCAAACATCAAAAAAGGCCAAAATTGTTCAGAATTGGCGAACTTTATTATGAGGGAAAAGAGTTTGAAGAGTTGGATGTTTCACTATATAAACCAGGATATATTTCACAGACTTTGAAAGATGCACTAGGGTTAAGTGATGGGATGGTCTTTCCCTGGATTCATAAAATGAAACAATTGGGTCCTCCACCATCATATCCAAACATGAAAATTCCCGGGTATAATGCACCTCTTGAGGTGGGAGAAGTAGTGGAGATTGGGAAAGATGAGAGTTTGGGTATAAAGAGAGAATTATTTGGTCAATTGGTGGACTACGAAGAAGAAGAAGAAGAGGAATCAGAGGAAGAAGAACAACCGAAATATGAGGATGATGAAGATGATGAAAATAAGGCAGTTGTCCTCGCTGAAGAAGAGATTAATCAATTGATAGGAATAAATGATAATTCAATTGAAGTTGTCGATGGAGTTATTGAAGACAATGAAGATGTTCCGTTACCTGAACTTCCAACTTCAGTCACAGAAAAACCAATTGAGACTAAAAAATTATATCAGATCATCAAAGAAAAGTTCATTGAAGATAATAAAAGTGGGTTGTTGTCACGGACCCATCGTACTTATGATTTGAATGACAGTACAGAGAATGTTAAGAAGAGAAGTGCTGAGGATAATAATAAAGATATGAAAAAGCAGAAAACTGGAGGGGATGATGAAGAAGAAGATGAAGAAGATGAAGAAGATGAAGGTGGAAAATTCAAGTTTTAATGAATATTTATAATGAAATTGAAATGAAATATAGAAATAATTTAGCGTTTGTAATTTTTTTTTTGACACAATTTTTCCTTCTTAAAATTTTCAAATTAGTGAAAATAATTCTGTAAATAAATAAAAATTAAACAGTTACTAATTAATTGAACAAACTAATTTACCAGGAAAAATTCAAGCCAAAATGAGTAAAAGAAGCCTCTCAGACAGTTCAGACACCGATATCTCACCGAAGAAACATAAATCCATCACTGATGAATCAACTAGTGACCCTCCTGTATTAAGACAGGATAAATCCAAACAAACAAAGCCAATCCATAAAAGACGTAATAATGAACTCATAGTGGAGAGTGAAGTCAAGGAATTAGAACATGCAATCAATTCACTGCAAGAAGCTGTCAAGACAATTATAAAGTCAGATTTGAACTTGAAGAAATATAAACAAATTAACGAGTCAATACATACAATTAAATCAGATGAAGTGTTACTTGCCTTAGGAAGATCTAAATTGAAACTATCTGCAATGTTGAAAGATCTATACGATGAGAAAAAACTAGAAATTTTCGATTCAATTATTAATTTTGAAGAAAATAATCAACAAGTTCAAGAAGGTTTTAATTCAGTAAATGCATCTAATTTAAACTATGAAATTCCTCAAGATCCAACGCTTCAAGATCTTATCACTTCCGATTCCTCCACAAGTGAACTTCCCCCACTTCCTGAGATCAAAGACCCACGGGTCAGAGCAAGGGTCTTCACTTCCAAATCAGTAGTTAATTCAACAGTGTTATCGTATAAGGAACAAATGGATTCAAATCATGAACGTTATGAATTCTTAGGTGATTCTGTCCTTAATAACATCATGACTTTTATCGTTGTTGAGAAATACCCATATGCTACAGAAGGTGAATTATCACAATTAAGAACAAGACTGGTTAGTAATTCAACATTAAAACGTTGGTCAAGGGCATATGGTTTTGAAAAAAGACTTCGTGTTTGTGGGAACGATGCTTTAAAAACAAGTAAAGGGTTCACTAAAACTTACGCTGATGTCTTTGAAGCTTATATTGGTGGGTTGATAATCGAAGATTCTAAAAATTATCCAATCATTTACAAATGGTTGAAACAATTAGCTGAACCTATCTTAAGTAATGCTAAAGATTTAGTCATTGAAAGAGTCATCAATAAGAAAGGTGAAGTACTGGATCCTAATGCAAAATCTAGACTGTATTCACTAATTGGATATGCAAATCTTGGGTTGAAATACGTCAATGTCAAATCAGTGCAAGAGAAAGACTATACCACTTCTACAGTCAACATCGTGGTTAAAGATGGCGCTATTTTGGGGACAGGAACAGGGAAGAATGCGAAAGAGGCAGGGATTCGAGCTGCAATGAGCGTGTTGAAGAATAAGGAGATTATTGATAAATATTCGAAATTGAGGGCTTCTATTCCAAGAACCGAATCTATAAAGAGTAAAGATAGTATCAAATCTGAAACTAAAGAAGGTGGAAATGATAATGATGAAGCTGAAGTTGAAGAATCAACCAAAGAGGAAAAAATTGAAAACGTCAAAGAGACAAAGAATAATGAATCTGATTCATTACCTAAAATGTCTTACAGAAATCAGAGAAACGCATTCTATACTGGTTTCAAACAGTATAAACCTGCAATTGACGCACAGAACAGATTTTGGGGAAGAAACACGAAAGAAGAGGCAAAACCTCGTAATAATTATGCTGATGCTGATAGATTTTAAATTTTAATATAACAGAAAAAATATTCACTGTTAGAAGACCTAGATTTCAGGCAATTGGATGGAATCGAGCGAGTGAGTCATAAATGATGGTCTCGATACGTTAATTTCTGTAGAAAACATTGAACTATTGAAAAATCCCACCAATTACATATATACACTAACCCCATTACGTAGTAAAAATATTAAAAATTGAAAAAAAAAATCATTTGATGAATTAGTACAATACTACTTGGAAACAACATCAAAAAAACACTCCAACAATGGCAACAAGCTCACGTCTCATCTGGCTCGATGAAAACTTCAGAGCAGTTCAGAAGGAAGTGCGCTGTGCTCAGGACTCACTAAACAGAATTCTCGTTGGAGTTCCACAAGTTGAAGAATTTAAGAGATTAAGCCAGGATGAATTCGTATCCCCCGCCATCAAATTAACTGCTGATTCTAAAGAGATTCAGATCATTTCTACGTTGAGTCAACAGATAGAGAAAGTGGCTATTCTTGCAGAGACTTTTGATTTGATGCTGCCTAAGGAACTCCAGAATAAACTACAACTATACAAACAGCAGCAAACGTCACCAACAGAGATTAAGATGTCTTATAATCAAGAGGAAACAATAAGGATTTTCCAATTGAATAAGAACTTACCAAAATTACCACAAATTCAATCTAAAGAATTATTTGATAAAGTATTTTCTAGAGATTTCAATCAACTTGAAGATAATATAGGACCTTTGAAATTTTTGGGATCTTCTTTATTTCAATCAATAGTATCTAAAAAGGTTTTTGACATATATCATGGGAAATTTGAAGATATGGAGATGTTGACTAAGACAATGACGTGTAAGCAAAACTGTATTTTTTGGGCAAATTCTTATTCTTTTGGAAATCAGTTGAATATAAATACAATCTCTCAAAATTTTGAATATATCATGTCTTATATATTTCCAGCTTATATAGCTGCTATTTATTTAGACCGTAATAGTTCAACAACAAGATTAGAAACATGGATTGGTTTGATGTTGGATCATGATCTGAAAATGGGTACAATCACCAAATTAGTTGAAGAATCACAAATAAAGTCACAGAATAATAATCAGCAACAAAATTATGATTATGGAATAAATCCGTCAAAAGATTCTCAAGACACTTCATCATCATCAATTAAAACTTCATCATTCAAATTACCAATAAATAAAACCCCATTCACCGGTGATTTTGCAAGATTAACCGTTGAAGAACAAATCAAAAAATCAAAAGATCATTTATACGCTAGATTAAGTCCAACTTTCATCCCTAGTTACCCCGTCTTAACAGAGACAACACCACCTGATCCACCATCTTTTGAAGTGGCTTGTGTTGTGAATGGATTAGTCGTGGGGATGGGAAGACATCAAAATATTAAAGGTGCAAGTGCAGTAGCAGCATATGATGCAATGACTAGAAATCAAAATAAGATTGAAGAATATGAAAAGATAAGAGAAGATGTTAGAAATAAAAGAAGACAAAGACCACAACCTAATACAATCCCCGTCTCTGAACAAGTTGAACAGTTGATTAACTTGAGGAGAATGAATGGGATTTTTGATTAATTTAAGTGCAGAATTTGATCATTAGTCATAGATGGTTTTTCTTCTCTTATGATGATGATTAGAGGGTTGTGAATAATAGACAATAAAGGGAAAAAATTGATGTACTCACACAAGAAAGATATTATTTTTAGCTTTTATCTCCTTCAGAAATTGATAGTTTAGTTGTTTTCCAAATTATTATATATTTTGATGTGAAGTTGAAACTAAGTTATTGAGTATTGGAGGATATATTAGTGTTTGAGTATAGTATACCATATCTTTTACTAAAAATAATAAATGATTTATTCAAAAAAATGTTTATGGTTCAGTATATGTGTATTTCATATCAGTATAATAAATATATAAATAATAGATAAATAAATAAATAATTGAATAAATAAATAAATAAATAAATAAATAAATAAATAAATAAATAAATAATTGAATAAATAAATAAATAAATAAATAAATAAATAAATAAATAATTGAATAAATAAATAAATAAATAAATATATAAGTAAATAAATAATAGGTAGACTAAGTAGACAATAATTAAATTAATCAGAGATTTCTACGATCACTTTCTAACCAATTGCAAAATCAGGACTCTTATCATGAATCTTATCCCCTTTTTCTCCAAAACTTGCAAGACATTTAGACATAGTCACTGAACTTCTTGAAATGACATCAGTCATCCAAAAATTTTCAATTGGATTTTTCAAAACTTCATTCTTTGCCACAGTTTCTTTATTATTCAACGTTAATAATGTTTGAATCCCTAAATTTGAAATCTCTTTAGAAACTGGTTCAATTAAACCTTGCATCATTAAAACTGGTGAGATTTCATTCATCCGTCTATTTAATGAATATAAATCATCATAATTCAATTTAATATTTAAGTATTCACTAACAACTTTCAAAATCTTCCAATCTTCCCTTGATGAACCTGGTGAATTTGTTGCTGCTCTTGTTTTTTGAACTCGACCTTCAGTGTTTACATAAGTTGCGGATTTCTCAGTGTATGCTACACCTGGTAGTATAACATCAGCTAACGAGGCTCCTTGATCTCCATGATGGCCTTGATAAATGACAAATGCATCACTTGGGATGTCTTGATTTTTAACTTCATCTGCGGCTAATAAGTAAACGAATTTCGGTTTTGTTTGAGATGTTGATTTGGAATAGTTATTAAAACCAATTTCTAAAGCACCTGATCTTGATGCTTCTCTTTGTAAATAATTAAACCCGTTCCAAGTTTCAGTTATAAAATTTTTAGAATTTTTAATAAATTTGGATATTTTAGAAATTATTAATGATGAATCTGATGAGTTTAGAATGCCTGATCCTAAAATAATCATCGGTTTAGAAGCATTTGATAACTTGTCACCAACTTTCCCATCTAATGCTTTGATTAAATCATCATAAGTTTCACCTACATGATTCATATCAAAAGTTGAGTCAAACATTTCACCAACATGATGGATTTCTAAATCACTATTCAACCAACTTGATCTAATTCTTGCATTTAATACAGCTGCCTCATGTCTTGGATTTGTACCAATGATTAAAATTTGATCAGCTTCTTCGATCCCATTAATACTTGAGTTAAAATTAAAGTTAGATCTAATATTTGAATTTATTGAAGTTGGTTCATTTGATCTCAGTATATCATCAGTTGTTAAATTTTCAGAGCCTAATGAGTTAACTACATCTTTTAAAACCACCATTGACTCAACATCAGCTAGAGCACCTGCAATACCTTTGATTTCATCACCTTTTGGTTTAATCTTGGAGAAAGCTGATGAAATAGTTGATAATGCTTCATCCCAAGTGGAAACTTCAAATTTATTACCAACTCTAATCAATGGGGTAGTTAGTCTTTGAGTCTTTAAACCATCATATGCAAATCTTGTCTTATCAGAGATCCATTCTTCGTTAATATCGTCATTCAATCTTGGTAAAATTCTCATAACTTCAACACCTCTACAATCAACTCTAATATTTGAACCTAATGCATCTAAAACATCAATTGATTCAGTTGACTTTAGTTCCCATGGTCTTGCTTTGAAAGCATATGGTTTTGAGGTCAATGCACCAACTGGGCAAAGATCAATTATATTACCAGATAATTCAGAATTGACATTTCTTTCAACATAAGTACCAATTTGCATATCATTACCACGACCAGTAGTCCCAAATTCAGAGGCACCAGCAACATCGTTTAAGAATCTAATACATCTTGTACAATGAATACAACGATTCATTGAAGTTTTGATCAAAGGGCCAATTGATTTATTTTCAACTGCTCTTTTACCTGAAACATCATTATATCTACCACGATCCGATCCATATCTTAAAGATTGATCTTGCAAATCACATTCACCACCTTGATCACAAATAGGACAATCCAAAGGATGATTTTCTAGTAAAAATTCAGTGATACCTTCCCTTGAGTTCTTTACTTTATCATTAGTCGTATTAACCACCATTCCTTCTCTAACTGGAAAATGACAGGAGGCAGCCAGCTTAGGTCCACCAACATCAACAAGGCACATACGGCAATTACCTGCAATAGCCAATTTCTCATGATAACAGTAACGAGGAACAGCAACACCAGCTTTATCACAGGCTTGAATCACAGAAGATCCATTTTCAATCTTCACTTTGATATTATCGACCGTTAATTCGATTTCTGCGCTTAAAAAACGAGAGGAGTGAAAGTGACGATTCACAGAGAGAATTTGAGTGTTAAATCTTCTCAGTCTGAACATAATCGAGGACTTTCAAAGAGAATTTAATGGTTTTTATATTTGATTTTAAGGGTTACTTTTGTGATTTTATACCGCGAATTTTCATAAAAAGTGGAGCAGAGATTTTGACACAATTTTAGACGTGAAAAGATCTACTTTTTTGTATGACATTTGACACTGAAATCACAATCTGACTCTGACTCTTTATAAAAGGAAAACTTCTTTTGTTTCAATCGAAATTCGACCATTTTGTGGAGTGTCCTAATTCGGTAATTTTCCTAATTGGGGTAATTCCACACACATTTTTTTGCCGTTGTTTTTTTTTTGTTCCAAATTTTTGAATCAAAACAAACAAAAGAATCTTTAAAGAATTCGATAAATGTCATTTTTCAACTCAATAAGGCGAGTCTAACACACCGATCTGGCTCTGAACTAATACTAACACCCACTCAAGGTTCGGCCGTACGTCAAAGAAGAACAAACAAGCTAAAGATCAACCTCTATATTCATCTAATAATGGCTCACAGTTATCTCTGAAACGATCTCATTCACCTACAAAACAACAATTTAATGCTCAAAAGTTCCAACAACAACATCAACAGCAGCAGCAGCAGCAGCTTCAAAAACAGCAGCAGCAAATCCTGCAACAGCAACAACAAAACTTATTATTCTTAGCCGATCCATTTGTTAAAACTGCTCTGGTTAAAGGTTCATTCAAAACTATTGTTCAATTACCAAAATATGTCGATAAGAATGAATGGATTGCTCAAAATGTCTTTGAACTATACAACAATTTGAATCAATTTTATGGTATAATAGCAGAATACATCACTCCGGAATTATATCCAACCATGAATGCTGGACCAAAGACAGATTATCTTTGGGTTGATGCTAATGGTAAAAACATTCAACTGCCCGCAAATCAATACATAGAATACGTCTTGAGTTGGATAAGTAATAAAATCAATGATCAAACATTATTTCCAACAAAATCAGGAGTTGCGTTTCCTCCTAATTTTTTCAAAATTGTTAAAAATATAGTTAGACAAATGTTTAGAATATTTGCCCATATATATTATAACCATTTTGATAAGATTTTAAGTCTTTCATTAGAGGCACATTGGAATTCTTTCTTTGCTCACTTCATCTCTTTCACGAAAGAATTTGAACTGATTGAAGAACAAGAATTAGAACCTTTACAATTATTAATCGAGAATTTTAGACAACAAGGCAAAATTATGTGATTAATTAGATATAATTTGATGAACAGTGCTTATAGCTACAAAGTTTTGTAATATACAATAAAACCATAAAATGCAAAATTAAACACTATATACACGCATCTATGAAAAAAAAAACCATGATATTATATCACCCTAAATCTCAATCACTGTTCATTAAAATATCAATTTTTTTCTGAATATAAAACATAACCTTTTTTTCCCTTTTATACAATAAACTTTTCTTATTCAATAAAATCTCCCTTTCTATAAATCTATGAGAAGAAATATTGACTATCTCTTAAATCTTGAACATCAAAATCACCTTTTGGTGGGATATCTGGTAAGACTAATGGTGCCAAAATTTTGATATCAGTACCCTTTGGTTCGCCCTCCTCACTTAATAATTCTATTTCTTCTGCCTTTAAATCTTTTTTGCTTTTTCTTGTAGCCTTAATATCAAGAATGACTTCACCTTCAATAATACTAACGGTAGTAACCATATTCTTACCTTTGATTACTTCTTCCATATCTTTTGAATTTAATAATCTTTGTCTTTCTCTTTCTAAGTAAATCTCATCTGCAAATGTAACTTTTCTGCCTAATTCCTTTGAAATTTCTTTTCTCTTTAATAAAATTTTTCTACCATGATCACTATTCTTAGGAATATTAACAACTCTTAAAAATCCTTTATATCTTTGATCGAATTCATTTTTCAAACTTTCAATCAAATCAACTTCATGTAGTCCAATAAAAGCTTCTCTTAAAACTTTATTCATAGTTGGAACATCACCTGCATGAGTCCAATAAGAATCATGAACTGAGGCAAATTGAATATTTTCTTTATTACATGCAAGTGCACTTAATAACATGTGTGTAGCATCTAATGAATGAATATAATTAGGTGGGAAAGCAGCCATTTGTTTACGAGAATCAACAGGCGTCATTGCAAATGGATCACTAATGAAAATAGTTTGTAAATTGGTTGAAATTTGTTTCTTCGTAGCAGATCTGTACGGTTGAACGATTGGTAAATTTAATGGAGTTGTCCAAATAACACTTGCCATTTTTGGAGGATCTGAACTTTTCATTAATTGTTTAGAATCTAAATCTAATCTAACTGATGATGAAATTAATTTAGCACAAATTGCTAACCAATCCTGAATTAAATGGGCACCATGGAATAATTCTCTAATACATGCAAAAACATGTTTTGTTAAATAAACACTGTATTGATAAGTATCTTCATTAGGGAAAATATCTTCCAATTGTTTATTAATTTGAGCAGTTGCACCAACATAAGTAACACCATAAACATTAGTCATAACTGTTTGTTTAACAACTTTACGTTTAATCTTATCTTTCAAAACTTCAGCGATTTTATCACCTCCTGCAGCTGCTTTTTGTAATCTTGCAATGACTAGATTAGCAACATAAGAATAAACATCTTGTGGTTTATCACTTGGAACTAAATTAACTTGTCTTGCACCCTCTATATCACCACCTAAAGCAGCATAATGTTGTAACCCATTACAAGTTCCATCTTGATGAACAGGTTGTCTAGAAACGAATTCTTCAGGGTTTGGATGTTTTAAAGCTTCTGCTAATTCAAAAATAGTAGCTAAAGCTTGCCATGGTTTATCAGCTTTTGTCCACCAATCTTCATGTGCGATTGGATCTTCTGCAGTCGCCATGATTTTATCAATGTTATCTGTTGCATATTGAATTCTATCTTGTAATGGAGCTTTATCAATACCAAATAAATTTGAAAAATGAACTTTTAACCAATCTAAACCATTTGGTCCTAATTTTTTACCCTTCCAGAAAATTAATAACCCTCTTGATAAATCATTACCTAAATGATTTAAATTTGGAGATAATGGATAAGCACGACCTCTGAAATCCAGATTATGAGGGAAGTGCATCTTTTCACCTAAGAAAGCTCTTGCAATTTCCAGTTTATAGTTAGAATCACATCTGATTGATCTATAACTATTGAATTCATTTGTTAACTTTTCAACAGTTTTCTTCCATGCAAATATAACACTTGGATCTGCATTTCTTGGTGGTTGTTCAGGTAATTTTAATTCTTCAAGTACTGGTGGGATATCTAAAAATTCTTCACCTTTATTCCAATAATGTGACATCACGTTGAAAACTCTTTCATTAATGGTCCATGAAGTCTTACCTAAGACGTTCAAACCTTCATAAACTTGATTTAATGAATCACTTGAAGCTTTCAAGTATGCTAATTGCTCTGGAGAGTCCTTTGATCTAATTAATAAACTTTGAGAATATAAATAACCACCAGTGTTATAAGAAGTCCAAGGTCTTGGTTCAACTAACATTGGTAATAATTGAGGTTGAACAATACCAACCAAACTATCAGCAGATAATTGAGAACCAATAGATCTATGAATTTTCAAAATACCAACTTTAACAGAACTTTGATATTGATAACTATGGTAAAATGCAGGAGCTTCACCTGAAACTGCTTTTTTGGTGATTGGATCAATACCTTCAACTTGAACTTTAGCAACGTGCATTAACATTGAGATCAATAGAGAACCAATTTTAACTTTAACATCATGAGGCCAAATGAACTTCCAATCTGATAATTTTTCTGATTTGAAAGCTGATAAAGATTTAGCATATTTTTTCAAATTATTTGATTTTTTCAAATCTTTAAAAACATTATTCTCAGATTTTAATAATTGTTCAGATCTGAATTCTAATTCTAAAGCATTTGAAACTGCAACAACTGCTCTTGCAGTTCTCATACCTTCATTAACACCACCTGTGGAATTCAATTTCAATAGTTCTAAAATAGTAATTGCTGACATTTTAGAAGGTGTAACTAAACTGAAAAATGCAGCATATTTCAATCTTTCATTATGTTGAGCTAAAACCGATTTAGGTAGAGCCTTTGTATCAACGTTATGAACATTCTTACATAATTCAATTTCTTCTTGGATTAATGGTGTGATATCTTCTGACCACCTCCATAGAGTTGCATTCAATTTCTTGGAAACACTTAAATCACCTCTATCCTTTAATTCTTCATAATCATGTTTCCATCTTTCTTGAGCAGCTAAGATAGCTCTATTCTCTAGTTGTATTTGTCTATCTTGGTTAAAAGCATCTAAAGCTTCTTCAAATGGGCCTTGTAATTCTTCAGGTAAATCTTTATAAATTTTGAAAAAGTTGATTTGACCTTTTGATTCATCGATTGTACCATCTTCTATTAAGAAATTAAATCTATCTGATAATTCTTTATCCATATTTTCAATGAGTTTTTTGTTTAGATGAGGTTTTAAACCTAATAAAGTATGTCTAATGACTTTCATACCAAATGAACCAACAGATTTCAGACCAACGGCATCTTTTTCCAAAGTTTCAACCTCACCATCTGCATTGAATGGAAGTTCCTTAACTTCTTCTTTGATTTCACTCTTTGAATCTTCTTCATTGATTATTTCTTCTTCATTTGCATTTTTGATATAATCAAGGATCAAATTTCTATAATGACTTGGAATTAATTTGATATCATATTTATAATCTCTTATTAAGATTGATAAATTTTTGATTCCTAAAATTTCCAAATTTGCAAAAATTAATCTCAAATCATTATTATACAAACTAAAACTGTTAATCAATTTGGTTGGATCACCACCTTCATTCAGTAAAGAATTGGCTAGAATAGCAACAGTTCTTGCATTTGGTTCAACGTTATATTGTTTTGGCCATGAATTTGTGAAATTTGTTAGTTCTTCACTTGTTGCATTCTCTGACCATTTTTGTAAATATCTGTTAAGATCGTCTATAAACTGTAAATTATCAGCCTTGGATAATGGTTGTAAAGTGTCCAGAATAGATAATGCTCTTTCATATTGTTCTGATTCTAGACAAACTTCTAATAAAGACCATAATCTTAATATTTCACCAGTATGTGTCTCTCTAAAGACTTTATCATATGGAGATGAGTATGAGCCTCTAAGTAAGGCATCAGAGTTGATTTCCTTAGTAGCTCTTTTATTTAAGTCAGCAGAGGCTTCATTAGCCAGACTTTGAAGTTCTTTAATAGAATGTTCTGATGTAGTTCTTTCAGATGAGCTGGATGTCATTTTATGTCTTGTGATGATTAATGAACTCTTGATATGAGATCTTGAAGCCAGAAGCACAGCTCTTCTACTTCCCACAGCACTCAACATATTAAATCTTCTTCCCTTTCCTCAAATAGACGACTTGAATTACTCAGAATTAATCTTAAATCTTTAGTAGATAAATTTATAAGTTTTCTAAAAGTGAAAAATTAAATAGAAAAAAAAAAAAAAAAAAAGCTAGCCGAATCCGGCAATTACTGTAAGCGGAGATATTGCAATATTTATTACATAATAACTAGCTACATCCAGACACCATAGATGGCAGAATCGAAAAAAAGGCAAAATAAAATGATAAAATTGATAACTTATCGTTTCAAATTGGTTGTAATTTTGATTATTACAGTGATAATTTCATTGATAAAGTAGTGTAGAATGTGGTCTTACATGTTTGGAGGTAGTAAATCCGATAAGGATGCGCCAAAGAAGGCTATTATCAACTTAAGAGAACAAATAAACATGTTGACAAAGAAACAAAACCATTTGTACACACAGATTGAAGAACAAGATCAACTTGCAAGAAAATTCATCACTACAGATAAAATGAAGGCTAAGAACGCATTGAAGCGTAAAAAAATATTAGATAACGAAGCAACTAAGATCTTTAGTCAAGTAGATGCATTAGAAAATCAGTTACGTTCAATTGAAAGTGCTAATTTGAATTTGGAAACTATGAAAGCTATGAAACAAGGTGCTAAAGCCATGAAACAAATTCATGGAGGTATTACTGTTGATAAGGTAGATGAAACTATGGATGAAATTAGAGAGCAAGCTGAACTAGGCGAAGAAATTAGTGAAGCCATATCAAGATCTTATCCTGTTGATAATATCGATGAAGATGAATTAGAAGAAGAATTAGAAGCTTTAGAGCAAGAAGAAGTCGATGATAAGTTATTGAACAGTGGCACTAAGACTAGTCAAGTGCAATTACCAGATGCACCAAACACAAGCATTAGAGAAGATAAGAAAGCTGAAGTTGTTGATGAAGATGAAGATGAAAGAGCTTTAAGAGAACTACAAGCAGAAATGGGATTATGATATTCACAAAATACTGATTATAATGATATCAAACGAGACCAAGGTTATTTTTTAGTTTATTAGCTTTAATATTTACGATTATTTAAGACAATGATTCATGTATTTATTATCTAATTAACCAAAATCCATAAAATGAAAAATATCAATAAGACACCAAATACTTTTAAAAACAACCATCTATTACTACTTATATTATTGAAATATTTTAATAATTCTCGTTGTGCTCCTTGGATATTCATATCGATATCTTGAACGTTTTCATCGATTCTTTGAATACTTTCACTTTGTTCATTAACCATTGTAGCCAACTGTTGAAATAGATTACCAACTTCATTAATTGTGGACTCAATGGTCTCAACAGCCATATTTCGTTCTTGTTGATATTGTGAGGATTGTTCTTCTAATAGTTGTAATTGTTGATCTTGTGGTAAGGATAATAAAGCTGAATTATCTTTGACTGTAGACTCATCGAACATGAATGGATTATCAGATATTTTAGATCCAAGGGTACCATTTGTTTGCTGTAGCTGTTGTGAGTTTTGGATAGTAGATACGAATCTATCTTGTCTTGATTTGTTCTCGAGCTCAATTTTTTGTCTAGTTTCTAAGACTTCTTTGAAACTACCACTAACATTCTTCATCTTCGTGTTTAATAATTGAACAACGTTTTTGGAGTTAGTTTTCAAGTCTTTATCTTTATTATCAACACCAGTTTTCATATATTCTTGTAGATTTTTTAGATTCTTTTCTATTTTAAGTATATCTTGTTTGATAACATATGTCAACTCTGAAATTTCAATAGGTCTATCGTCAAACAGTGGTTTCTTCTTAGCCAATAGTGCTAGTTTTCCTAAAAGTTCTGAAGTATGTGATATATCTTTAGCGATTTTGGAAGCCTTCAATTGAAATTCTGATTTCTTGATAACAGAAGTTTGTTGTGGTTGTTGTGGCAGAGGTTGATACTTATTCAACGAAGCATTACGTCTATTGAAAGTGTTTACTGACTGCTGGAACTCGAGAGTACGATCCTGTATGTTGTGCTGTGGCCTCTGTAACATTTCTGGCGTGAATATGGGCGAACAATCTCAATGAATAGTAAAATAAGTAAATAAATTAAATTGTTGTTCTTTTCTCAACTCTCGAGACGAGATCCGGCAACGTCACGTGAATCTCATCGCATAAGAGTCGGAACTGTTTTTTTTTTATATTAAAATTTTTTTTTTTCCTTCTGATTGAAGACATAATTAATAAATTTCCATTCTTCAATAGCCACTTATAATGTCTAAAAGACCTGCCTCTGAATTGGATGAAGGCAGAAACACCTCTGCCAAATTATCTGAAAATTCTGTCCCTCTTGGGAACAATTCAATGGAAATAGATAATGAAGAAACTACAAAAGATCCAAATCTAGAAGAAATGGGTGAATTTCAAGATGAATTCAGTGATGAGTATGAAAGTGAAGATGATGTCGTTGAAATTGACTCCAGTGGAGAAGGTGAAACTGAAGAAATCCCAGATGCCCAAGAAATTATAAAACAAGATGAAGCTCAAGAAACTCAAGAAGGTGATATTTATTTACCACATAAATCAAGACCATTAGGTCCTGATGAGGTCTTAGAAGCTGATCCATCAGTTTACGAAATGTTACATAATGTTAATGTACCATGGCCTTGTTTGACTCTAGATATCTTACCTGATCATTTAGGTGATGAAAGAAGAAATTATCCGGCTTCACTATATGTTGCAACTGCAACTCAAGCTGAAAAACGGAAAGATAACGAGCTATATCTACTTAAATTAAGTCAGTTAGCTAAAACTTTAGTCAAGGATGATGAAGATGAAGATGAAGATGAAGAAGATCAAGATGATGATTTTGAAGGTGAACCAGTTATGGAAAATGAATCAATACCATTAAGAGATACAACGAACAGACTAAGAGTCTCCCCATTTGCATCTAAAACGGGTGAATACTTTACTGCTACTTCGAGTGAAAATGGTGAAGTTTTAATCTTTGATTTAAGCTCACAATTTAAAGCATTTGATTCTCCGGGTTTCACAATCCCAAAAAATGCCAATAGACCCATCCATACCATTAAAAGTCATGGCAATGTTGAAGGTTATGGTTTAGATTGGTCCCCATTAATCAACACTGGTGCCTTATTATCGGGTGATTGTGCAGGTAGAGTATACATGACAAACAGAACTTCATCAAAATGGATAACAGATAAAACTCCATTTACTGTCAATAATAATGAATCAATTGAAGATATCCAATGGTCAAAAGCTGAACAAACCGTCTTCGCCACTGCAGGCACTGATGGATACATTAGAATTTGGGACACTAGATCTAAAAAACATAAACCTGCTATTTCTGTCATTGGTTCAAATACCGATATTAACGTTATTTCATGGTCTGAAAAAATTAATTATTTATTAGCTAGTGGTGATGATGATGGTAAATGGGGTATTTGGGATTTACGTAATTTCAAACCAAATGAACAACCTTCTCCAGTTGCTCAATATGATTTCCATAAAAGTGCAATCACTTCAATCAGTTTCAACCCACTAGACGAATCTATTATTGCTGTTAGTTCTGAAGATAATACAGTCACTTTATGGGATTTATCAGTTGAAGCAGATGATGAAGAAATCAAACAACAAAATTCAGATAATAAACAATTACAAGATATTCCACCACAATTATTATTCGTTCATTGGCAAAAAGATGTCAAGGACGTTAAGTGGCATAAACAAATTCCAGGTGCTTTGGTTAGTACTGGTACTGATGGTTTAAACGTTTGGAAGACAATCAGTGTATGAAAGAAAATAATAATAAGTAAATTGTATATTATAATAAATTAAAAAAATAAGAACTAATAATGTTTTGTTGTTATCAATTCATGAATTTTGGATAGTTTGTTCAATATCTTTCTTGACTTCATCTACAGTGGAATAGTGCATATAAAAGTTCATATATCCAACCACTGGATCTAATTTTGCACTTAAAGTTGGATCATCAATAACCTCAAATTCGGTGTTTGAATCCTTCATGGTGGGTTTATAATATATATATATATAGTATATATTCATGTTGTATAGATGAGTTGTTAAATAATAAATATTTAAACAGAATACAAAATAAATAAATGACGATTTTAAATACCTGATGCATTAAAAAATGCACCAAACCTCTTAAAAGTAGATCTTAATTTGATTAGAAGTTTGAATTTAGTACCTACAGTGTTAACAGGGATTGCACAAATTTCATATCTCTCTATCTTTCGAATCTAAAGTCTTTGTTTCTCCGAAATAAACCCAATTATATTATGGCTTCTATCTTCCAAACGCTTGTGTCCTGTTCTTTGATTTTTTCCTGGTATAATTTTCCATTTTTGGTTTTTCTCAATTAACCCAGAGTTTTTAAAATCTTTTTGATTTGTTCTTGATTTCAATTACATTTAAGTGCTACTTTTCAAGTTTTCAACTTAAAATTTCTTTAATACCATCTTCCTTTGGAAATCTTTAAAATCCTCTAATTTTTCACCAGTTGTACGAGTATTTGAACATTAAGAGTTAATTTCCCATCGAGTTTTAATACTCGAAGATTTAAGAAGTAAAAAATAGTACTCATACAGAGCATAAGTAGAGTAATACAGTCTTGATATGAATTAGGTGATGGCTAAGTATATGAGCTAAAGCGTTCTAATATTTAGTTTTAAGATAAAAAAAAGTACACCTTTTAAAAGTAGCTTCAACTACTAATGCATATATACATTTTCATGATTCTATTCTTCTATATTAATACAGTTATTTACATATTCTTGTTCCCACAAAGATGGAAGCTCATTTTCAGCCAGTTTTTTAAGCCATTGAATGATTATTGGGAAATTTTGGAGATCATCATCCAGTAAACCACCAATATAAGCTTCAAAAACATCTGCGAAAGGTTTATATGAATTTGGGTCAACATCTTCTATACTGCATTCTATTAATTTATCAAATCCATACCCTTGTGACCATTTAATTAGTGTTCTGTTTTGAATCAACTTTTTATATATTAAGAAATAATCTTCTCTTTGAATATTTGGGAACATTTCAAAGATAATCAGGGACATGGAATAGTTTAACATAGAGTCACCAATGAACTCATACATATGATTATTTGAAACAGATGTTTCTTCGTTTGATGATGCTTTAGAAGTAAACACCCTCTTCTTTATGGTCTGATTCTTAATTTCTGGTAAATCTGGCAAAGGATTTGGAAGCCTGACACCATGATTATGTAACCCATTGACCACCATTATACTTTGATCAAAATTCACAGGATTCAAATGGTCCAACTTAGACAACGATTTGAAGTCAGTTGATTTCAAGCTTGAATCATTCACAATTCCATATTTTTTTATGATCATCTTAGTATACATATCACCTTTATTCGACAGTATTGGAAAAACTAAGTCTCTGATATAGTTAACAACCACTGAGTAATTGCTTGGATCTTCAATCATTAAAGCTCCAATGTAAACTTTGAGAAGCGAATTTAAATCTTTTTCATATCGTTTCAGCTTTTCAGATGAAACTGGACTTCTTGAGTTCAATAAAAATTTACTGGAAAAAAGCCTTTCCTTCATCAAGATTATCTCCTGAACCAATATATTTGGAAATATTTCGAGAATAATAATATTTGTTGACAGTTGTAGGAACAAAGAACCCATAATATCATATTTAATAATATCATTAACTGAAGCTGTAGAAGAGATTGAACTGGAAGATCTCTGTAACATAACCTGATTCAATACTAGATCTTTGATCGCTGGTAATTCTGGAAACAGCCGCAATAAATCGACAAGTTTCTCTTCATCACCATCAAAATTGATGCAATCAAGCTTTTTCTTGATCTGCGTTATGTGATAGTTGTACTCAGATTTTTTTATTTCAAGTTGTTTTATCTGATGTTCAACAGACTCTAAGTGTTTTTTCACTCTATCAATCATGGAGTATTCTTTCACTATCAATTTTTCTAACTTCGAACTGTTTTCTTCCAATTCTCGTAAGATAGAGGAATCAGATTCCTGCTCCTTGATTTTATCTTTTGATATTGAATCATCTAATTTCAACTTTTCCTGTTTTAATTCTTCAATTTTCAATTCATTTGTTTGTAATTTATTGATTAACTTTTGTTTAAGGCTGTAGCTACTTGACTGCATTATGATGCTTCGATTTAATTCCAACTTTTCCAGTATACTCTCATTCAGAGTGCGTTCATTTAACTTATATTGTTTTCTGATGAAATCATCATTTTCAGGTTGGTCTTCTCCCAGGACTGATAATATGCTGGATATTTTCTTCTTCATTTTTCCTTGTAAATTTTTGATCTTTTTTATTTGATTTTTGGATAATAGATCCTGAAAATTATTTTCCTGCGATTCTTCATTTACATTTAGCTCTTCCATGTTTTTATCATTATAGCGAGAGACATCAAAATCAGATTTCAGAAATTCAAATCCAGTGGAAATGATACCAAGTGGATCATAATGATGCGTTTCACTATCAATTGACGCTGGTTCAGATACACTTTTGGTAATATGTTGATTTGATACAGTTTCATTCAAGCTTTGTCTGCCAAATTTAGGATCTATAAGCTTCAAGAAATCCACAAAATCCTTCCTCATACTTTGTTCTTTTAATTTCAGATCTCTAAGTCTTTTCTCCCTTTTACTTTGAGGCTTCAATAGTTCATCTATAGTATAAGTATCATTCTTGCTAGAACTCAAAATTCCAACTGTTTTCCTTGATCCAACCTTTGACAGTTTTTCTCTAGTTGCCAATAATCGTGATATTTTCATATTAATCCGTTTTGTTTGTTTCTTGGGCAGTTTAATCTTTTCACCAATATCTTTCTTACTGAGAGCATAATTAGTCAAATTGAATTCTTTTATGATAGATTCCCTTGTTTTAGGGTTTTGATGGACATTGTTTATTGAGAAAGACCTGGTCACAAGTAAACTTTTCAAGTGGACATTTCTACCAGCATATCTCAACATCGCAATAAGGCCTTAATGAATGAATTATTTGTTTGAAATATGAGTTTGATGGAATCTAGTAGCTAAATCATTATATATATACATTAATATATATTTTTTTTTTCCTGAATTTTTTTTTTTGTAATTATTGGACAAACAACTTCGTGTTATCCAATAATATAATCAACACTCAAACTAAGAAGAGAATAGTATTATATGAGCTCAGAGCAAAAATTGTGTATAAGTCGAATTGTAAACAAACTAATAAACATAATTATAGTAAAGAGTTAAAGCTCAACTGATCTCATTACCATACAGAGCCATGTTTTACTGAACTACAAAACTGAAAAGATTCTACGAAAGTCTCTTAAGATATATTAATCTGATCAAGTGAATAATACTCTAGATCTAGAATTAAATCTTATGATCAAACTGAATCAAATAAAGAACTATACAAATAGACACTTAATATATCAATCTTAAACTTCAAGTAAAATTAATTCAACCTATTTGCAACATCTTATCAATGGAAGTAATAATAATTCAAACAGTTTCCAAACAAAAAGGATGTTTGAGTATTATCATAACTAAAAAATTAACCACCATCTTCGAGTCATACTATCAATAGATCTCCAGGCCAGTATTGAGCTCACTAATAAACCATTATTGAAGTTAATTAGTTCATCCATAAAAATATTTGAAATAGATTTGATGAATAAACTCATTGCTTAACGATCAACACTGGAGGTGTTACCTTTAGTCTCCTGAATATTCAATTTATTCAACAGTCCCAAGAGACCTAAGATGTAACAAGATTGTTGGTTGATCACGTATTGATAATACCAACCAATTCAATGCTGAAATAAATAGTAAGTGATCGCAAACCAACCAAACTCTATTTGGTTTAAATTATAATATAAACTGATTTATTAGTATCGGTTTTGACATCATCTAGGCTTTAATGTGTAATTGAATAACTTGAGGTAATACTAAGGCTTTAGTAAGAGCAAGACAGCTGATTCAACTTTAAACGCATTTGAATGTTCCTCTATTAAGACCAACTTTCAACATCTTATCATAATTTGTTTACAAAAGCACACAGATAATTTAATCATAGATGCTACTACCCCTCATCAATCACATGTCTACAAGTGAAATAACAAGACTTTAGTGGATAGTTTGTATAGTTGAAGTTTCTAGCGAATACATATAATCCAAATCATGAATATCATGTGTTAAATGATTGATAAATGGGTGGCTCAGTTTCATTATTCAGAATAACTGATTCAGGGTCAGGATAGAAGTAATCATAGTAAACACTCATAATCAGTAACAACCCTTGACAAGTAGCAGCTGTGAAATAAGGTAACCAACTACTCCAATTAGAACCTGGTTTTAGCATCAACGTTAAAGTCCATAAATAACCACCAGGAGTTTGAATACACATCATCAAGATTGATAAAACTCCCGACCTTTTCAACTTGTAAGTTGTGTATAGCTGTGGTAAATACTGTATAACAGTTAAAAAAGTTGAGAATAGTCCTAAAAACTGAGCATATAATAAGATTAATCTATTTGAGAATGATAGATAAGCAATTATTAAACTTGCAAATATTATAGATGATGCCACCAACGTTTCATTCCAAGTTCTTTCAATTGCCCTATACTCATCAATCGGTTCATCTGATTGATCATTCAATGGTTTTGTATATGCAACACAAACCCAAGTTATCAAAACTGTACAAATTGCTTGAATACCAACCTGAACTAATGAGATTTGAGAATTAGCACATTCAAACCCACTTAATTCTCGACAGCAAGGCATTGAAAAGAACGAGAGTAAAATCAAGTTCGATGTGGCACATAGACCTGCTATTGATATCAGTAATAAAAACACGGGAGCTAAACCTATCGATGTTCTAGTCTTGATAATGTTGTGATATTGAGGGATATAAGACAATATTATTCCCAGTGTGATGAGAACGGAGAGTGTGAAGTTGGACACTGAAGGGTTTCTGTACAGATCGCATGAGTCCTTCATTATTAGGTGGCTGGGTGTAATAATCTATACTAATTCTCATGCAGTCTCTGTCACATTATGATGAGTCTTATATATTATATAATTACGTAAGTGGTTAAAGAGCGATGTGAATGTCCAGGAATTGTTTATTTTAGAAACTACATACTAAACCATTATATTCTTCTTTTATCTTGTAGTAATGCTGCAAATAAAATTAAACATTCTTTAACTGTAGTGGTGTTTATAAAACCTCGCTTAATATTACGGAAATGGATATTATTTGATGAGTGATGATTGTTATTAGTGCTACTACAAAGTATATTATAAATATGTTGTGTCAATATATCTCATTATATCATTAGCTAACATGTGAAAAACCACCAGGGTCCATACTCTATCTCTCATTTAATACCAATTCCAAAATATGGATTGATTTTACTTCCAAAAATTAGACCTTCGTTCAAATTATAAGAAGCATTAGTCAATGTAGAGTAATTATTCTCAATCATATGATCATCAAGAACATTATTTCCATATATTTTAAACCCATCAACATCATGATGATGATTCACGTTATCTAACATTAATTCGTTTGGTGAAATTGATAAATCTGCGATTGATAATGAACCAGAGGTGGTAAATGTTGATAAGTTAATTATTTGTTTCTTTAAATCATATAATTGAATTCTTTTGATTGGCGTGATATGTAAACCTTTCTTTATAATCTGATAAAACTGTTCATTTATAGGTAATATATCTTTCAAAACTTTTGGTTTTTTAGAATATTCCTCGAATGTCTTATCTTTCATTGATGCTTTCAACCATGGATTTCTCATACATGTTAGATTTATGAATATTATAGATAATGACCAAATATCACCTTTATTAGTTGGAAAAATCTTTTGATTATCATAGATTTCATTCTCCATTAATCTTTCAGGTGGGATATAAAATGAAGAACCGATACAATTGCTGATATTTATGGTGTTATCCATTAAACTTAACCCAAAATCACCAATTAGTAGCTTAGATCCATTTGAAGCACACATTATATTCTCAGGTTTTAAATCACAATGATATATGTTTTTAGAATGACAATATTCTATAGCGTCTATTAGTTGAATCATTAAAGATTTAATTAAGTTAGGAGATGAATGAGAATAGATTTGTTTATCCACTATATTATT